>CM047592.1:8718649-8768891 GCA_026184515.1 Peronosclerospora sorghi
GTTGTAGGTAACTCGCGGAGAAAGATGTCTCCCTATCTTTTTCAAAGAAGAGGATGCTGGGATTGCGTACGGGTGACCAACATCTCAGACCAGCTCTATATGTTGCAAGAAGATAGTGTCATAGCGATGTGGTTGGCGTGTCCCTCCAGCGAGGGTAAATAAATTGTTGGTTTGTGACGATATGTTGAATGGTATTATATAGAGTAACATGTGGAACCCTGACATGACTAATGACGAATAGTACAGCGTTTAAGATTCGTCGCCGATGAAAAGCCATATTTCAAGACCCGAGATACCTTGATCCGCACATCAGTGTCAAGAGATCGAGCAGCCAAGTGGGAAGTCGCCGAGCGAATCAGAACAGTGAGGCCTAAAATGTGATAGAGCTCATCAGGAACTCTTAAAGAAAGGCTGGGAAACGCCGGATAGATAATGGCCTGATTCAGAGACTGATCAGATCTTTCCTGCAGATGCGGTCAAGACCAGGCAGAATACAAGAATGTTAACCATACCTCGGAAGGCTAACAGAATAGCTCAGTGGGAGTAGAGACGGATGTGTATATGATATGCATCCATCAATGGGGTTACCAGTTCATCGCTGATATCGAATATCAGAAGACAGTACGACCTGACATTTCTCTCTCCCGTCCGAAGTTACAATTGACAACTTACAGGTCGGCGATAAGGATATAGATCGGCTCGATTATTTGTGCAAGTATATCAGCTCGATTTTTTTAAAGTAGATTGTTAATTATGAATTGCTTGGCGCCGGGAATTGAAATATGACCTTATATTCTCTGAATCAGGACGAACTCCGTTCTCGCCGACAAAGCAGCCAAGAGCTGGTATCTCAGACACAACAAAGGTCTATCTCTTAAGTTTTCATAGGTTTGATGCTTACGCATGAGCTCTAACATTTTGCCTAGGGCCACCGCCAGGGACACATCAAGAATTGCTACGGACACACCAAAAATTACTCCGGACACACTTTTTGACAGACATGGCGCAATGGCAAATGGCGCAATGGCGAAATTCTGGCAGAGCTTTAACGAAACGACAAATACACATATAAATAGCTATACAAGCCCGCCCGTTATTCCCCAGAATCATTCCTTCTCTCTCTGATCATTCCTCCTCTCCACAAACACCCGCAAACATTCCCATAATCATTCATCCTCTTCACAAACACAATTCTACCAAATTTCCATTCAATCTCCATTTTTTCTCCTCTCCACAAACGTAGGTCCGGAATGGGACGCCATTGGAGCCATCGGTGCTGCAAGTCCTGCCACATTTGCCACGGATGATTCTGTCGCCATAAGATTCACGCCTTTGCATGTACGCCTTGTGATCCCCCGTTGGCCAATCTATTCGGACACTTGGCAGAGTTCTTGCGGTGGTCAGTCTGTCCACATGCTCCACAAGTTTCTGGTCGACTTTTCTTCACAGTTCCTTCGGCATATTCGAAGCCCGATGGATCCCTCCGCGTTGACTTTCTAGGCCGCCCCTTCGCTCTGACAACTTCTGGTTCCCTGATCGGTTCTGGTAACTGCTGCGATAATCCATGCAGCTGTTCAATCGCGGCCCTTTGCTGGTGGTCAGACAGAGAGGCCAGGTTGGAAGCAACGCTTTCAAGGACGACTGGAAGCTCATCTTGTGGATTTATGATTGCCGCCGGACGGAGTGGCACGAACTTTGCTGTGTGCCAATGGTAGTGAACATCGCCAATATCAATCTGCTTTTTGGCTTCAAGAAGCTGACGAAGACGTTGGTAACAGGGCAAACCCCAGACGGTGGTGAAAGAATTTGAGCAAGGTTTGCCGTCATCCTTGACGGGTTGGCGTGCGAGTTCAAGCTGTGAACATATTTATCAAAGATTACCAATAAACAATGAAACAGGTATATCAACAACCACGTACCTGCTCGTTATTTCTTTTTCAATGCAAAGTTTGATATGGCTTTCGTAACGATCTGGAGAATGTCAAATCTTGGCGAAGGATGGTCAATGCAGCCGGTGCGTACACGCACGGTGCGGCTAGCACACAGAGAAAGACTTTCCTGAAGCGGCGATGTGCCGCTACTTAGCCGATACGATCTTATAAAAGGGCTTAGTAAGAGAGAACTCTCTTACTCGGGGCAAAGATCCCACTTTGGTTTACCAGTTAGCACAAGCTAACGCCTTAACACAAGGCTCCCTTAATAAGGTGGTAGCTAGAGGAAGAACTTCCCTTACGCTACTACACTCACTGCGCGCGCGTCCGGTTGAGGTCATGCGTCCTGCAGTCTTTTGAGTGAAATGTAAACTGAATGTATATTTAATATGCAATTATCCTAAATTAGTTTAAACTAATGTAAACTATATGTAATACTAAGTAGAAATTACTAAATTCGTACCTAGCCAAAATTTAGTGTACACCACCTGTGTACTAACACGTGGCTGGCAGCCACGCCTCCACCAAGCTCCTGCCCTGATTGGTTAAAATAACCAATAGACCCAAACCTTTCGGACCGGTCAATACTGACCCCAACTGTAGTGTACTCACGTACACCACATAACTGAATGTAACCAGAATGTAACCCCGTTACAGGCAAGCAACGGGATCTGCATCCTATCCTTTGCAAGCTCTGCACGATAATCCGTGAGGAAGTTCTCCATGGACTGCTTAATCCTCTTGCAACACTGGAGAAGATACAACCTGCTTGTTCCTAGGTATTTTTCAATCGGCTATGGCCTCCTTCGCCGCGAGAGGTGACCGAGTGACCGAAGTGCGTAAACTTGTTTGTCCAGGCCACAATGAATTTCTCCTTGAAAGGATCTCTCCAAGTCTTCCGCAAGTACTCCACAGATGTTTCGTATGATTGGTAACGCTCTTGGAATTTGGAACTGAGCTCCTAAAAAACGGTTTCGGATTCGGCATGCACCATCTGCAAAAAAAATTCCATGTTAACATCAAGTCATCCAGACTTATATGAGGGAAAAAAGCGATAATTTACCACAGTCTAATATTTGAGAAATTCATCATAATCACTTCCGAGATCAAATTTGCAATTTTTCGTGACGTTCTTCTCGATATGCCAAATGCAAAGGAGGATAGCGGCGTTGAAAGAAATTTCAATGCCGCAATGAAATCAAGCTCCCGATCCACAACAAAGACTGAAGGGAGTGCGTCCTCGTTAAACAGCTTTCGGAGGAAATCCACGGCATCTTGTACGAATCTTCATCTTCATTCTTCATAAAGCCGAAGGCGTCGGAGAACGAGGAATAAAGGGCGGTGGACCCAACAACATGACGTAGTGGGAAGAAATACATATTTGTCTTCTATGTTGAGTCCAACACGAGAACTTCATGGAACAGCCTCAACAATTACACCATTTCTGGATGAGCTAAGAACACGTGCGTCACACGTCCATCCTCATCCAAAAGAACCTCCACCTCATAAGTTTCCTCCCGGAACGCTTCGAGCAGCACCTCAATTGACTTTTACCATTCAGTTCCACTTTTGCCACCCTCTGGATGACGTTCTACAACTTCTTGATTGGAATTATTCGGCCGTAAAGTGTTTCCAAGTGAGTCTGGATATTACGCGGCGCAACACTTGCACCCAATAATCCCCGTACTGCCTCCACTTGCTCGTTTGTAAGATTTGGGTGGGTTGCATGGCCAGAAGGGTGGGAAGATGGTTCGCGGTTGTGATCGGGGTTTTGGACTGTAAACGCCCAACTACCATTTGCTTGTCTACACGGATTTTGAAGGCGCGGCCAGTTTTCTTGCTGGAAGTCTTTTGTTTCCTCTTTACGTCTTCATGGCTGTGGGTGTTCCGATATTTTCCACCGCGATCACACATGTAGTACACCTATTTCGGTTTTGACTTCCCCTTGACCACAGCATACCCTTGAGTCCCAGCAAAATCATTTAAAGCCGAAAGCATCTCTTCCTTTGAACCGTATTGGCGTTCCGCAAGTGCTGCGGGAGGCGGTTGAATAACTGAGGAGGATGATCTGCTGACACATCAGACATCCTGGGAGTGTAAAACGCACGATTACGGCGTTTTACACTTCGAAAGCCAGCGAAGTCTTCGAGGTGAGGGTTCTTGAGAGGGATATAAACGTCCAGTCGTTAGATGATAGATGATCTTCACCACGATTGCCTTTTCTTCTGCAAGGAGACATTCTTCACAATGACTGGTGCTCACATTTCAGCGCGAGGTCCAGGAAGAAGAGTGATGCAGTGGGGAGGAATGCGGGGAATAGGGACAACCCGTGGGACAGCCTTCAGGAGGCGGGATGAGTGTGGGGGATGAGGAGGCGGTCAAAAGTGTGTCCGGAGTAATTTTTGGTGTGTCCCTAGCGGTAGCCTTTGCCTAGGTGCCCTTTATGCATCTTATCGTATTTAATCATGCAATAATTGAATGCATCATCAATATACTTCGGTGCAGGTATTCACACACTGGCCGTAGTATACGTATAAGACCTTATGTTAAATAAATGTTGCAGGGGCGTTCCTCAATCGCAGGGGCATAACCAGCACATTAAGGGCATAACCAGCAACTCCCAAAGCATTCCGCTTGAGTGTTACCGGATATCCATCTCAAGTGTGAGGATTTATTAAAATCCTTGTAAATAAGAGCACTGAAGGCGTGCTCCCGCTCATGCCATCAATGATGGCATCTTTATTTAGTATCGGGGATTGCTCCAGTACCGTAGCCGCATTAATCTTATTGTAAGCATGAACGATCCGGTGGACCTCTTCACACAGAAGGTACGGTGAGGTGTTCTACCGTACTTGACCTTCCTTACGACGAGCTTCAAGGAACATGTCTATTGCTTTCCCCTGATCACGCAGTAAAGATCATTGCTGCGTAGCGCAATACTTCGTTCCTGGTACGAAATCAATCTCATGTTGAGTTCGTTTGACGTTAAGAGCTCGCATGAAACTTGCCGGGAATACTTCGGCGTGTTCCCAAAGCACATGATAGTGATGGGATGTCTGTAACAGGGTTACCTTTTGGTTACATTTAGTTATGTTGTGTACGTAAGTACACTACGGTTGAAGTCAGAATTGACCGGTCCGAAAGGTTTGGACCTATTGGTTATTTTAACCAATCAGGGCAGTAGCCCTTGGTGGATGCGTGCAGCCTGCCACGTGTTGGTACACAGGTGTGTACATTACATTTCGGCTAGGTACGAATGGAGTAAATTCTACTTAGTATTACATATAGTTTACATTAGTTTAATTAATTTAGGCTAATTACATATTAAATATATATTCAGTTTACAAATAACACTAAGACTGCTAGGCGCACGACCTCGACCGGTCGCGCGCGCAGTGAGCGTAGTAGTGTAAGGGAACACCGTCCCTTACCTACTCCCTTTCTAAGGGAATCCTTGTCTCAAGGCGTTGGTTAATTCTAACAAGTGAACTGAGGGAAATCTTGGCCCCGAGTAAGAGATCAATATCTTACTAAGCCCTTTTATAAGGGCATATCGGCTAAGTAGCGGCACACCGCCGCTTTAGGAAAGTCTTCCTCTGTGCGCTAGACGCACCGTGCGTATACGCACCGGCTACATCTGGTAGCACTTTGTAGTCAATACAACACCTGTGTTGGTAGACAACAACATCCTCTGCAAAGGATGAAACAGGACGATTGGGCTAGGTTAAGCCCCGTCCAACACGAAGCCTTTAAGAGGCTAGTACCCATACTGGGTTCGGCGGGCATGCGCCATCTAGTGGAGCAGGGCTTTGATGCCGTGCGCGAGAGGGTTAACGCCCTCCTCGACCATGAGGCGAGTATGTACATAAGTCATTCTTCGTCTACGGGGGTGCGCCCTCCGTTATCCTTTAAGATAAAGGAATTCACCGGTGAAAAAGGTGATAACCTTTATGTGTGGCTTCGCGAGGACGAAACGACCTTTGCCACAGCGAATGTGATCAAGGAACACTTGCAAGTGGGACTTGCACTGACCCATCTTGCGGGCAAAGCCCGTACATGGGCGTTTACGTGTCTGGAATCGGTCACGGACGTGTTCCCAACCTGAGAAGTCCTTAAGCAAAAGATTATGGACATGTTCGCCACGACTGATCTGGTTTTCCAGAATCAGCTGGCGTTTTTGAGGTGCCGTCAGGGCACTAGGGACTTGGAGACATACGTCCAAGAACTGAAGACCCTGATGGCAGGGATGTACGCGAAAGCGTATTCAGACGACGTGTCCATTACCGTCTTCATGGGATGCCTGAAAGAAGGGCCAGCACGTTCGGAACTGTTCCGATGCCGACCCCAATCCCTGCGGGAGGCTTTTAAGATGGCGTTTAACGCCGAGAGGAAATTTCGTTCCTCTAAGGTGGGTCCCAAACCCATGGACCTGAGTCAGGTCGAAGAGGAGGAGAAACCTTCCGCTAAGAGTCACTCTGACTCCTTCTCGCAGAGCTTTGAAGCGGAGCTTCTTGCAATATTGCAGCGGCGTGGGCCGCTAAGATGCTTCCTGTGTGGAAGTGCGGATCATCTGCGGAACAGATGTCCGCGACACGCCCAGCGGGACACTCGCTATAAGGGGCCGAGGGCGGGTAAAAGGCCCTCGCCCAAGCCGTCGGGAAACGACGGTTCCCAGTAGGTGCGGGGCGCCCTACTGGGGGACCCCTCAGTGCTGTTAATCCCCAGGGTAGGGGGCGACAGCAAAAATCCCCGAGGGAAGCGGTGCTTTCTAGCACCGAGTTGGTGTACCAGCCAGGTTTGCGGGTAGTCCTTGCGGACGTGAAAGACTTTGATAAGCCTTGGAGAGTCTTGATAGACTCTGGAGCGTCTGAAAATTATGTCAGACGGGCTTCTGTTGAGAAGAGTCGGCTGTATGCCGAGGCCCTAGAGGCAAGTTCTCGTGACGTTGTCACGGTCCGTCTTGCGACGGGCGTACATGTTTCTGTACCCAAGGTCTCGATTGACCTTAAGCTGAAGTTTGCAGACTTCGACAGCTTAGAACGTTGCCTAGTCCTGGATTTGGACTCGAGGTATGACCTCATTCTGGGCATGAAGTGGCTGGAACGCCACGAGCCATGGATAGACTGGAAGTCTAAGTCCATTGGCTCAACGCACCCGCTATCGGGTGAAGCATTGGCGAGTCATGAACCCACCTTTGCTCGATCGCAAAAAGCGATTCTGACGTGAGATGCCAGAGATTGGGATGTCTGAGATGATCAGTCCCAATGAGGTCAAGGAAGTGTTCCTTGACGAGGGGGATTCGGCGGTTAATCCCCACACCGTTAAAGGCGAGACTGGTGAGTCGTCAGTGTTAGAGGTGGATTCCTCTGAGGTTAAGCGCGAGGCGCTTAGAGAAGATACCCGAAGTTCGTCTCTTCTGCACGTCGGAACTTGATTCCGACCACGCCGTTATAGGCGAGACTGGTGAGTCGCCATTGGCAGAGATGGATTCCTCTGAGGCGACTACAGGGGTAGGGGTAGAGACCCGTGTGGTTAAGCGCGAGGCTCTTCCAATCGAAGAGACCCGTAGTTCGTCTCTTTCGCACGTCGGAAATGATTCCGACCACGCCTCATTAGGCGAGACCGGCGAGTCACCGGTGGTAGAGGTAACGAACTCTGTGGATAGGCGCGATGCGCTTCCAATAGATGGGGCAATTGACTCCCCCAATTTGGGTCCCGGGATGAGTCCCGAGGCCAGTATTCAGAAGTCCTATCGGATGCTGAATAGTGTGACAGGTGTTGTCACAGAAGGCGTAATCCTGGAACGGTTGCCTGGGGTAGGCGAACTTTTGTCGTTGGAGGAGATGTCCTTCAACAAGTTTGAGACTGCTGTAAAGCAGGTAAACTCGACGAGATTGTCGTGTTGCGTCCGGAAGAGGAGTTGAACTCCTCATCCACGATGAACGCGTCCGTTTTGGTGCAAACTAAACAGGCATTAAATGCCCGAAGCGGCCTCAAGATCCTTGCGGATCCTGAGGACCCTTACCATTCCTTATTGAAGGAATTCGGAGATGCCATTAGTGACAACCCGCCGATGGGGTTACCACCGGATCGGGGAGTCCGACTTGAAATTGATTTGGTGCCTGGAACCAAATACTGCGTCACTAGGCAGTGGCCTCTCCCCAAGGAGCAATGCGACGTCATCGACGCATCTTCAAGGGGAAAGAAGAGGCAGCGATGGTACGGGAGAGCAAGTCTCCTCACTCATCTCCCACTTTTTGTGTTCGTAAACCGAACGGGAAGTGGCGCATTGTGCATGCTTAAAATTAGCTGAATGCAGCTACCGTACCCATGCAAACTCCGATTCCTCGAGAATGTCCTCCAGAACAATATGGCGGGCTGTACTGTGTACAGTGCCTTAGATCTGGTGGACGGATATTATCAGATGCTCATGCGAGCATCAGATATACCGCTTACAGCGGTCAGCACGCCTAGTGGCATGCTGTGGGAGTGGCATGCTGTGGGAGTGGCTTGTTATTCCACAGGGGCTTTCGAATGCACCAGCGACTCTTAATCGATTGGTGACTCAACTCTTCCGCCCTTATAAAAGTACTCTCAGACGTACTTTGTCGATATATTCGTTCATAGTCGCGCGGAAGGCGACTCTTCTGATGTTCAGACGCACCTGATACAACTTCGGTTGGTGCTCGAATGTATGCGAGAGCATAAGTTATATGCAAACGCATCCAAATGTATATTTGGTGCTGAGGAAATTCCTTTCCTCGGATGCTTCATCGGTAAGGATGGGGTGCGGGCGGATCCCGCGAAGGTGAAAGACATTGCGGAGTGGCCTTCGCCTGTAAATCTTAGAGATTTACGGAAGTGGCTTGGATTAGCCAATTATCTCCACAAGTACAGCTGGAACTACGCTGAGATGGCGGAGCCATTAACTGACCTTATTAAGAAGGACGTGGATTGGTGTTGGGAAACCAAACACCAAACCGACTTCGAAGCGGTTAAGGGGAGCTTGTTGAAAGCCCTCGTTCTTGCTCTCCCAGATTCTGGTAATCTTTTAGCATCGTCTGAGACGCCTCCGATTTTGCAATAGGATGTGCTTTGTTACAAGCAGACGATGCAGGAAGGGAACGCGTAATTGCGTTTGAGTCGAGGCAGCTTAAATCTGAGGAACGGAATTATCCCGTTCATGACAAGGAGCTACTTGCAATGAAGTATGCTCTTGTCAAATTTAGGGTTCACCTTCTCGGCTCAAAGCCGTTCGTGGTTTATACTGACCACGCGTCCTTACGGACAGCGACAAAGTCGCCTCATATCTCGCAACGGATGGCCCGTTGGCTCTCCTTCTTTGAGGAGTATAACTTTGAGGTTAAGTATAAACCTGGCAAGCAGAACGTGCTTGCAGACGCGTTGTCGCGTCGTCCCGATTACGAGCTCGCTCACTCGACATTCATCACCTCGTCTGTGGTGGATATCATACGCCAGGCGTATGAGAAAGACCCACAATGTACGGCTCTTATCAGCGCGCTGGGTGAAAAGGGACTTGGCTCGTCTGAGCCTACCCTGTCAAGTCGAGCTAGAGCTCGGTTAAACCGTTACAGGTAGCGTGACGGTTTGCTATATTATAGCACGAGCGCGGAGGACACTCCGCGGGTGGTTGTCCCTCATGATGAGGAACTAAAGTATAGAGTCCTCTTTGAGGCACATGAAGCCCCTACCGGGGGTCATTTAGGTCGGGATAAGACCTACAGCTCTTTAAGCGCTTTGTATTGGTGGCCCAAAATGTATAAGTGGTTCGGTGCGTATATTCGCACCTGTGAAACGTGTCAGAGGGTCAAACCCTCTGCAGAGTCGGCGGCGCCTTTGGAGAGCTTATCCGTTCGGACGGAGTGTTGGAAATCCATCAGTATGGATTTCATCTTCGGTTTTCCGAAGGATAAGGACGGTAACACCGGCATTTGATCTTTGTAGACCGTTTGAGAAAGATGGCTCACCTGGAGGCGGTGCCAGAGTCCGTTGATGGACAAGGAACAGCGAAAGTGTTCCTAGAACGTGTCTTTCGACAGAATGGTCTACTCGACTCCGTTGTATCGGATCGGGATCCCCGTTTTACGGGACATTTTTGGGGCGCGCAGTTCAAAGTGCTGGGCACCAAGCTCCTCATGTCCACTGCGGATCATCCGCAGACGGACGGGCAAACAGAACGCGTTAATCGCGTTGTTGAGGATATTATCCGGAGTTTATGTCCAGATTCTCCAAAGAGTTGGAGTGAGATGCTTCCGATGGCCGAATTTTCTATAAACAATGCAGTCCATGCATCTACGGGGTACCCCGTTTTACGTGAACGGATTAGTGAATCCGAGGGTTCCGTTGACGCCACGTGTGTGTGGCACAGGGCTTAAGGGGGGAGGATTCCCCGATGTCAGCCCTGTATCTGTGCGAAAGCACATCGATAAGTTTTTATCGACGCGCCTTAGTGTCTTACGACACGTCTGCGATGCCATGGCGGAAAGCCAAGACAAGCAGAAGGAGCAAGCTGACCGCAAGGGGCGGCGTAACGAAAAAGAGTACAAAGTAGGAGAAAGTGTTTTATTAAACGCTAAAAATCTTCCTACACATGCAGTTTCCAACGTGTTGCGGAATAAACTGCTCCCAGGTTTGTGGGCCCCTTTTGATGTACTAGCCCGAAAGGGCTTGTCGTATACCTTAGAAATCCCGAAGGCGATGCGTACGCATACAACCTTCTATGTGGGTATGCTTAAGCCATACCAGGACCCGGAGGAGGGTCCCCTCTTGGGGGAGGCTGGGAATACGGATATCCGAAAGGCACAACAGGTCGGAATAGCGCCGACAGGGTCGAAATGCGCCCATGTAACTCCGCAACGACAGACTCGAGAGAAGCAAGCCCGCTTCTCTATGCGGTCATTCGCACTTCCCTCGTCGCGGAGTCCCTCCTGGGCATCCTGGATACGACGGCTGTGTCGATCACAGCGCTCGTGGAGCTCACGTCGCAATTGCGCAACCTCCTCCTCCAGTTCTCAATACGGAGGGTATTCCACATTACCATGTGGAGCGTCTGATGGCGCGACGACATCATCGGGGTGAGACCCAATATCCGGTGAGGTGGAAAGGTTATCCACATTCACAGAGTTCGTGGGAGTCCGAGACTCCCCTGCGGCAGGGTTTCCGTGACGTCGTTGACGCTTTCGAGAGGGAGAACCCCGCTGCGAGTCAACGACCAAAGGGGCGGAAGAAGCCCCTTCACTCCCAGTAACTGGTAGTTTGCCGGAGGCAGATGCAGAATTTGCATTGCTCTCCGGCACCACACCGGCGGCAGGTAATTGCCCCAGCGCTTTGGCCTGGGCATACGCCAAGCGCAATGCCCTCTCTATCCGAACGTCGGGTTCGGAATATCTGTTGTACAGCTCGTCAAAGTTGGGGAGACGCTTCTCCCCTTCCGCCCAGGCGCGGAATTCCCGCTCTTCCTCCTCGACATCTACGCCTCGTTTGAGAACGAAGGAAACTTCGCGGAGGGTCTCAACGACGATAGACCTCGCCTGTTTCCCGAGGCGCGCTCGGTACGAGCTGACAGTGAACTGTCTTGGTGTTAGCAGTTTGACCGGAGTTGTCTCCGGCGAGCGATTTCATGCGGCAGTATAGCCGCGGCGCCAGGTATATAGAAGACTAATCCCGTCTTCACCTCGTTTTTATCCTTCTTTTGAGGGTCACGAGGACCCTTCCGTGCCGGTACGGCACGTCGGGATTCCTGAGTTGTGTCTGGCTCATCGGTGATGGTCGCCTTCGGCGATCCGGATGCATCATCCGCAGTTGGTAGAGGTGGGGAACGGATTGGACTGCCGACATCGCCGTTCGGCGTTGTCGGAGCGGTTAGCCCTTGGGGACGTATCCCCAAGGGCATCCACCTCCGAGTTATCGGAATAGTTTCCATCTTCTTTCCGAGGTGAATCCTCAGCACCACTAAAGGTGCTCATGGTTAGCCAGAAGATCTGTCAGTTGGAGTTCTCCAACTATAATTGGTTTATTGCGTTGATAAAAAGGCACTTGAGCTATTATTGGCAAAATGCAAAGTGAATATATATTTTAGGTCCTTAGTTCACAACTGGTTGCTACCTCTTAGCCACCTTTTTTTATATAATACTAAGTATATCGGATTCCTGATTCACTCCAGCCAATCAGTGAATGTCACAACAGGTACATAAGATACTAAACCGGTATTGTACCAGTGACTTACCGATATCATATCATACAGGTACTAAGTTAACCCCTTAATGGTGCCGTCAGTACTTGGGAATGTCTTGCAGCTGTACGAGACGTTTTCTTGTCAACACTTCCACTCGACTCGACAGCGCTTATTTCGTGTATGCCAAGCTTGTTGCGAAGAACACAAAATTGGGCTGCAGGAATGGCATTGGTCAGGATATCCGCAAGCACTTCAAGCGTCGGAATGTACTCGAGAACAACTTGGTCATCCATCACTTTTTCACGCACAAAGTGGTAGCGAATGTCAATGTGTTTCGTGCGCTTGTGGAATTCGGGATTCTTGGCCAGTGCTATCGAGCCTTGATTGTCTTCGTAAATCTTGACCGCTTCGTCATGCTTCATCTCACAAAGCTCACACATGAATGCCTTGAGCAAAACCGCTTTGTCATGCTTCATCTCACAAAGCTCACACATGAATGCCTTGAACCAAACCGCTTCTTGGGTAGCTTCTGAAAGCGCCATGTATTCTGATTCAGTAGAAGACAAAGCCACCGAGCACTGTTTCTTGCTTCTCCAGCTGATAACGCTGCTGCTCATCTTGAAGGCGTATCCACTTGTGCTTCGTCTTGACTCGACATCCCCGGCCCAGTCTGCATCAGAATAGCCTTGAAGGCTGTGCTTGCAACTTGCTTGAAACTTGATACCAAAATCCTTCGTGCCTTGAATGTATCGGAAAACACGCTTAATAGTTTGCCAATGAGTCGGGCATGGATCCGCTGCAAATTTTGACTTAAAACTCCAGCTGCTGCTGCCAGATCTGGACGTGTGCCAACCATGAGGTACATAAGACACCCAACAGCATTGCAATATGGTACGCCAGCCATGGTCTCTTCGTGTTTGCATCCACCTTCTCACATGGACTTGGTCAGCTTGAGGCCGGGATCTTGAGGCGTTCGGACTGGTTTGCAATGTGCCATCTTGAACTTTTCCATAATGTCGTTCGCGAACTTGGTCTGCAGTATCAAATCCGTTCCAGCCGCCGTGTCTTGTTTAATCTCCATGCCGAGAAAGTACCTGAGCTGACCCATATCGGTCATCTCGAATCGCTCGCTTAGTGATTGTTTTGTTTCTTGAAGCATCTTTATACTGCTACTTGCGAGGATCAGGTCGTCAACGTAAAGCGCAACAAAAATCATAGCTTGAGCAGTACGCTTGGTGTATACGCAATGGTCCGATGCACACTTCGTGAACTCTAGTTGCAGCATAAAGTCATCAATTGTATTGTTCCAAATTCTTGGCGACTGCTTGAGCCCGTAAAGCGACTTTTTCAACTTGCACACATGATCGGGATGACTTTCATCGACATAACCATCAGGCTGCACCATGAAAATGTCTTCTTCAAGAAGTCCATTAAGAAAAGCCGTTTTTACATCCATTTGATGCACCCTAAGACCATACTTGGCACTGAGACTGAGCAATACTCGAATTGAAGTAAATTTTGCCACTGGTGCAAAGGTCTCCTCGTAATCGATGCCATACTTTTGTGCTAATCCCTTGGCCACCAAACGCGCTTTGTAGCGTTCTACTTCACCGTCCTGGTTCTTCTTGACTCGAAAAACCCATCTGTTTCCAATCGCTTTGCGTCCTTTCGGAAGCGGCACTAAATCCCACGTCTTGTTCTTGGTTAGTGACACCATTTCCGAAACGCAAGCCTTGATCCATTCAGTAGCGTCACTGGATTCCATTGCCGACTGGTATGTGGTCGGTATTTCTACCACTGAATCCACGACATACGAAGGTTCGAAATCTTCTGCGGAAGCTGACATCTCGTCAGGTCCATGCTGCTTTTTGTACTGGATCGAGCGCTTGGCAGTGGGAAGCTCTGCTGACTCCTCAAGCGATTGCGTCCGTTGATGTCGTTTACTGCCGGTTTCAGCGAGGCCTTTAAATCCTCTGCGCTGAACATAGCGCTTTGCACGTGGAGTCTCCGTGGCGTCCTCGAGCGACTGTGTGTTAAGTGACGTTTGGTGCTTGAGTCATCCTTGTCCTCATCCATTTCAGTATCTTGATCTTGATCATCTCCTTGTGAATCTTCATCTTTGCTCCCACTGTCTCCATAACCATCTTCATCACAGCGATCATCACGACTTCCACTACCGAACACATCTTCAAGAAATATTGTGTCACGGCTAATAACCACACGACCACTCTTCATGGTCTTAAATCGGTATGCTTTTTCATGCTCCGAATACCCAATAAAACGGCACTCCGCGGGTGGTTGATCCTCATGATGAGGAACTAAAGTATAGAGTCATCTTTGAGGCACATGAGCTGCAGAGCTGGGCCCGAGCATCGAGCTTAGTACGTTTTTCTTTTGGGACCGTCACAAAGGTATGGCAGCCAAACACTTTTAAGTTGGCCAAAACAGGTTTTTGTGGTGAAGTGCAATGAAAATATTTTGACCAGTTTGTACCAGTGTACCAGTTTTCAAGGCAGATCGATCTGGTTGGCTGAAAGGACGGAGTATTTTGGGCCAATCGTTTGCGTGGAGTGTTTTGTACGCGAATTTGAGGTAAGGCACACGGTTTGCATATAGTTTACATATTGGATTTTTATTGGCTAAATAATATAGTGTTCGTATTACATCGGGTTACGTAAGTCGCCTCTGCACGCCGCAGAGTGTTTGGGAGCAGAGGGTCGAGTAATCCCCTCTAGATTATACCCGGCCAGGACAGAGCTCCACCGGAAGCCCCACGACAGGGAAAACTCGTTACGTTCACTCACCACTCAAGTCCAACTCCCGCCACGTTTGGAGCGTGTTTTTAATGGCTGGGTTACTCACTGCGATCTGCAGTCAAGTTCCAGGAATTGGTTGGATTACTCACTGCGAGCTGCAGTGAAGTGCCAAGAAACTATTGACTGGATTACTCACTGCTTTTGCAGTCAAGTGCCAGAAACTCTATTGGATGGATTACTCACTGTTGCGTGCAGTAAAGTGCCAGATTTAACCGCATTCGGAGTGAAGATTTCCGCTTCGTTTGCCGATCGGCTATATCACTTTATCCTTCGTTGGAATTTTGGATCAGTACCCCAGAGGTGGTACATCCATATCGATCTTCTCTAAAGTCTCCACCAAGCAACGGTCCACCAAGTATGCAACTAGCCCATTCCATCGGGTACACAAGGTAAGATGGAAACGCATGATGAATAGGACCAGGCGTACTATGCTGATGATCGGCCGTCTGCTGACAGCGGACGATCAGATCGGATCGTAGGCGAAGGTTCGCGGGGTACCCCCCCCCCGTCAGTTGCAAGGCTGGGCACGATGGAGGTCAGGTTCTCGACACTACGGTGTTCGATTTTGATCTTGACTCCACCACAATGGTGCGCGTGCCCGGATCATTTGGTGACCGTGGATATCACCGCGATATCCAGCAAAGTGTGGATTTTACGAATTTTAATATGGATACTCTCTGGAGAGCACGCAAGGAACGCATATCGCCTTGTGTAGTAATTGTTGGAAAGGATGGCGATGTTCGATCTGATCAAGGGGAGGATCAGATCGAAATTAATGAATCTACGACTCCCAATACCTCTCCTGGCGGAGCAGATCGGCACGAGGAACGCTTATCGCCTTGTGTTGTGGTCGCGGAAAAGGATGGCGATGATCGATCTGGACAGGTGGAGGACCAGATCGAGACTAAACAAGTTTATTCCTCCCCACAAGGCTCCGATCGGAGCCGATCGGGACAATAGCAAGTTTTGCTATAGTCCCAGTAGGGATCAGGACCCTGTTCCTGATACCATGCATATCGAGAAAAAATTGCATGTGAAGAACACTATGGGGGCGGTTCACTAAGATCTGACCAAATTACCAATTCAAAAGACCAAGCCGAGACTCTCAATGCTTTCGGACGACGACGACTTGGAGGAAAAGTCGCCGATCGATGATGGGACTGTGGATCCCGAGGAGGTGAACAAGATGTACTACATGTAAGAACTGAAGAAATTCGTTCGCGAGAACGAAATCATTCGAATTGTCAAGCCTCTAATTCCGGATTGTCTATACCGGTCGACTACCGAACCGACCGACTCCGATCGGCCGCTGCAACTAGTCAAGAATCTTTTGGAGGTGCTATCAGAGGTGGGGATAAAGGTCAAGAATGGTAATGGTGTTGGCAATCTATTTGAAATGGATACGTGGAAGTTGAAACAAGCGATGTCAATGCTACATGACCATCTGACGCCATTGGTGGGGGCGGTGCGCCGCCCAACTCGCACAATCGCGTTATAATCCCCAAACCTCGTGCAATCACTCGTCTGGAAGTAATTCTCCGAGGATAGCTCGCTATATGGGTTTCCACCTTCCTCGAAGTGCTCGTCCGAGTTGGAGTTCGTCGTGGAGCGGATGACCATGGATCGCTGTACCAGTCGTACGGAACAAAAAAGGGACGTGCAGCAACGAGGGGCGGCATGCCAGTAGGGGCCCCAGGGGCTCCCATAGGTATCGACACCCCCAAAGACCGATCCAATCACCTCGACCTCGATGGAAGCAAGCATGAAAGCCATGTTCGAGGCTATGATGAAGCGTTACACCGCAGATCGAGGCAGATCACGTCTTCGCCCTCGTGCACCAAGCCGATCTTCCCAGAAAAACGAGGCAATTTGTGTGAACGTCGAAATGCAGTCAATAACATCAACCGAAGGTGTTAGACCTGTTTTCAAGACAAAACGCAGGTCACGCCGAATCCGCCCCCGCCGATCGGCAAGTAGCAGCGACTTTGACATGGAGTCGACCAGCGAAATTGACGATGACTACGGTGGTACGGGTAGAGTCGGGACAAGTATGGCGAACTTAGCCTCGACGATGGCGTTTGATTTCAATTCGACGGTGATCCCAAGGATCCGCATGGCCGCAAGCAGCGAGTTAAAGGGATTTACGGGCAAGGATGCTGATGAGGTTCAAGCCCGATCATGGTTCAGCCGAACGAAGTCCGCCTTCCTCCGGGATCAGACGCCGAACAAAGAACGGTGTCTGATCTTCCGAGATCTGATGAATGGACCGGCTGCGAACTGGATCCAGCAGTTAAGTCGAGATGTCCGATCTGACTGGAGTTTGCTGTGCATGGAGTTTGAAAAACAGTAACACTTTATCTGGTTAGTTGATCTACTTCTTCAGCGCCTGGGTTGGTAAGCTGGACGGACAAGACGCATTACTTGGTATGGATTTTATGGTGCCGGCAGGCATACACCTCGATCTGTCGCATGGAGTGCTTACGCTTCCAGACGAAGTTTAGATCCAGCTAGCTAGTCGACAACCCCTATACGGATCACGCACTGATCTGGTGAGGTGGTACCAAGATATCACCATTCTGGTGGGTAGATCGGCAGATATCGCGTTTGGAAAGGAACATCGGACAAAGAAGTTGTGGGTGACCATGGGCAATCACTGGGTACCGACATTTGTGGACGGTGGAGATCGAAGCGATCGCGTACGAGTTACTAGAATCGGTAATAAACCGCTGGTGTTAGGCAACAGTACGATCGTCGGTATGTGGCTGGCGGAACTTGGCATACCAAGCGACCACCGATCTGATCAGCGATGATGGATCGGTGGAAGAAGATACCTCACCTATGGTGGAATTACCCAGCTATGTAACCCCAAAGAAGATGTTAGTTCAAGGAAAGGCACCGCAGTCGCCGGACACGGTGGACCATCAAGCAGATGAGCCAAGGTTTGTCAACGTGGTGGTGTCACAAAAACAGGAGACAGCGGAGCCGGGAATAGAAAAGGGAAACATGGCATTGCTGGGGCGGACCACGATGGCACGCTTTAGCAGATCGATGTCGTTGAAAGGCAGCCCGCCGATCAGGAACAGCAGTGTTCAACCGATCAGGACGGTTTGGGTGATATTTCCCCGGAAGACGACCAAGTTTGTATCCATGAGGGCGGGGATCAATATATTCAGGATCTGGAGAGCCAGATGGCATTCCTCCCTGAAGTGTCTGCTGATCCGCCCGAAGTCACCTTGGAAGATCTGCAAGTGTGTGATCGGGATGTCAACAGTCCCGATCATATCGATCATCCGATCTTATTAAAGGACTGTTGTCTACCAAGATCATTAAGCCGTCGACCTCGCCGTGGGCCTCACCGATCGTGATTGTGATCAAGAAGAACGGCGTCGACGTTATGTTGTGTATCGATTATCGGTTGGTAAATCGTTTGAACAAGATTATGGTGTACCCGATGCCGCTGATCAGCGATCTGCCAGAAGATCTCGACAAGACCCTATGGTATTGCTCACTGGATATGGCAAGTGGATTTTGGGTGGTTTCGATGACCGATCGGTCTCGCGAGATCTCCGCATTTTTTACGCCGTTCGGTCTGTTCGAGTGGAACCTTATGCCGTTCGGTTTGAAAAACACGCCCCAGATCTACCAGAGGCTGATCGACAACGAATTGTATGGACACTTCAATATCAGTACCGATCGGGACCCCACCGAAAACCATGATGTATTTACAGAGGGTGAACCCGATCGGGAAAGGAGACCGTCCGTTCTGGGGAGGCGATCGTATATCGACGACATTCTGATCCCTGCTTCGTCATGGAGCGATCTGTGCGAGAAGGTAGAACGGTTGTTGGAGACATGCGATCGCTGGAACCTGTCGATCAGCGCTATGAAGAGTTTTTGGGGCATGTCCAAGGTCGCCTATTTGGGTCATATGGTGTCGATCAGTGGGATAGAGGCCAATACCAAGGATCTGGAGTCACTGAGCAACCTCCAGTTTCCCATATCACTGAAGGCAATGCAGTACTTCTTAGCGAGCTTAAATTATTACAGCCGCTTCATTGAAGACTTCGCGATTTACGCGGCCGTGCTGTACAAGCTACGGGAAGTCGACTCCCATATGTTGCGCGAAGGAGATCGGAGAACTTTTTGGGAGGGCCGCGACTCTGATCTGCCCGCAGATTTTCCGCAGGTGGAGGCAGAGGATTACATGAAGCGTGCAAAGGTTGCTTTCGGTATGCTGAAGGCCAAGATGGCGACGGAACCGATTATCAGACACTTCGATCCGGAAAAAATGCCGATCGGCATTGTGTACGCTAGTAAGTGGGCCATTTCTGCCACTCTAGTGCAAGAACATGATGGAGTGTACCATCCGGTTACTTTTACTAGCCGGACGTTGAAGCCGAACGAAGGTAACTATGGAATTCATTTCGATCGAATCGTCCCACCTCGGACGGAAGTCCAGATCACGTAGCGATCCGGAAGTTCCAGAGGTCACCAGCACAGTCACCCGATACATTTAGATGTGCCAAGAGTTGTTAACGTAGTCGTATCGCAAGATCGGGTGACAGTGGACCCAACCGCAGATGGAGACGATCGTATTATCGCTGGAGATGAGTATGGCGGCACATCCACTCAAGTCGGTGCCACTGAAAGGCAGCCCGTCGATGGGGGTCAGCATTGCCCGTTTGACAGGGGCTGACCGAGCGACATCGCCTTACCGGATGACCTGACGTGCATGCACTGGGGCGGGGAGAAGTGTATTGATGGATCGTCGAACCCGATCTGGAATGTGGCTACCCCTTCTGAAGTGATAGCCGATCCGCTCGAGGCGACTATGGATGATCCGCAAGTTGCCAACACCCCCGATCGAACCGATCAGCCCAAGGAATTAAGATGGGAGAAGAATACTGGCTGATCGGGAAGGTCGCTGCTGATGTCGACAGTGATGATGCGGATTCGACCGCCCATTTGGATGACAGATCGACCCAGAAGACATGTTGTGGTCAAACGCACCGGGAACACCCGATCAGCTTGGAGGATCGCAAGGAAACAATTGAGATCGGAAAATCTGATCTTGATTATGGCGATCTGGCTAAGAATTCCGAACGAAACCGACGGAATCAGAATGGCTATGGGGCGACACGGACTTACGAAGTGGGAAAACAAGATTTGCAATAGTGCCGATAGGGTGACACCGATCGGCTACCGATCGGCAATATTGATCGGCTACCGATCTGTAAAACCGACCGGTGTGAATTTGTGATGTTTATTGTGATTACAACTACGGGTGTGTGGCGAACTGTGATGAACTAGTGATATATCGATGACGACAAAGTGGCTTAAGGATGTGGATCATTTTTCTTGGGGGCAACGATAACGACTCTTTCGATGCGGATAGAGTTGGATGTGGTAAGGGTGGACCGTGACTAATGTGGATAAAGGCTATGAAAAAAGGACGAATGGATGATCCGAAATGGAGTCTATTATTAATGAAATATGAACGACGATTATCATATCGGATCGGATCCTTCGATCTGCCCCGAGACCAAGGGTCGGCAGCAGCCAGACCTGAAAGAGGGAGAGGTACGTCAACCTTCCATGCCTCAAACAAAGCATGAAGATATATATCAGAAGTGACGGGCAGAAGAGTTTTTTCGGGCGCCTCGACAGCCGGTTTCGACGATTCTTGAGCGCTGTCGCCCTCCGGGTGCACCACTTGGTCTGCTCCTGACGCGGCTCTTCAACTGCGGCAGCAGTTAGACGACTCTGGGTGGATCCGGATTGAGATAAAGCGAGAAGTAGCTCATCTGAACCCACCGATCCCTCCTCCGAATCCGCCCCAGGCGGGTTAATGCCGACTTGGACGGAACAGTGTGGAGGGTAGAGGGCGCGCGATTTTTCGAAGCCTTCCTCTCCATAACAGGATCCTCCGCCTCACTTGGAAGTTGCGCCCGTGTCTTGGCTTTCGATTGCACCGCCTCCAGCTTCTTTTCACGCTCCAGGTAGCACGCTACGCTCCGCTCCCTAGCGTCTCTCCACGCGTCTTCGCGCTACCGATTTTGTTTGCAAATTCTGTGGGGCGTATTTTTTAGCCAATGAGCGGCACGATAATCCACCCGATCTCGGTTGAGCGGCGTAACGGGTCGAGGGCGCGGTATTTTTCGAAGCCTTCATTTCCATAACTAGATCCTCCGCCGCACTTGGAAGTTGCGCCCGTGTCTTGGCTAGCGATTGCACCGCTCCCAGCTTCTTTTCACGCTCCAGGTCGCACGATAGGTCCCGCGCCCTCGCGCCTCTCGAGTAACCCTTACTTTTCTTGTTGTGTGCGCGAATTTGGGGGGGGGCGGAATTTCAGCCAATGAATGGCGAGAATTTCCGCCCGAATTTCGCTGGGAAATCATACCACCTGAATGAGCCTGTGGGTCCGCGAGGACGCTAGATGCTACTCCGCGAGGAATGCGATCGGCGATCAGCTACTTGGATAGGCAAGTAGCCAACTCATCACGGCACCCATAGACGATTCCCCAGAGTCGATTCGACTCTTGGGTCCAAATGCCGAGCTGATCGTGGGAGGCACTAATTCTGCCGGAATAATCGTCGATCGTGAGCTTTAGCTCAGCGATCTGCGGATCCAGCTCGAGTCGTTGGAAGTATATGAACGACCGATCACCCTAAGGCTGTGAGCATTGTCGAACGACCACTGCGTGCAACTCCTGAAGACGCGATCGGTTGATCTCGATACGACTCAAGTCTTGACGAGTGCCGAACAGCCCTTCCAACATCGCTTGGAGCAGATGGAAGTGGCCGTACACCTGCCTAACGGTGTCGACAAGTGTATGCACAGTCGGGAAGACATCGATCACCACTGTATCTACATACAGCAAGAATTGAGGATCGATCTAACGTGGAGTTATCAGTTGAATGGCGTACCTGATCTGTTCTTTTGCGGTGCTTTTCGAGCGCAACTATCAACTCCTCCCGGAGCGCATCAATGATTCGTTGGGACCGATCGACCTCGACTCGGGACTCATCTTGTTCTGCGACGATCTGAGTGTCACCCGAGTCGTCCGAGTGGTCCGATCGGTCAGGAGTTTGAAGATGCGGGGAGTGCGATCGCCGATCGCGTATGAAGATAATTGTTAGTGGAAAATGTGTCGATCGTCAAGTGGACTTACGTGGTACACTGGATTCGGAAGACTGCATGGAATCGAAGACTGTTTGTGAGATAGGGCCGCTATCGTTGTGCGGCTGCGACCAGACTCAGGGGCGGCTGTGGTGATGTGCAATGAATATTTTTTGACCCGTTTTTTCCGGTGTACCAGTTTTCAAGGCAGATCGATCTGGTTGGCTGAAAGGACGGAGTATTTTGGGTCAATCGTTTGCGTGGAGTGTTTTGTACGCGGATTTGAGGTAAGGCACACGGTTTGCATATAGTTTACATATTGGATTTTTATTGGCTAAATAATATAGTGTTCGTATTACATATGGTTACGTAAGTCGCCTCTGCACGCCGCAGAGTGTTTGGGAGCAGAGGGTCGAGTAATCCCCTCTAGATTATACCCGGCCAGGACAGAGCTCCACCGGAAGCCCCACGACAGGGAAAACTCGTTACGTTCACTCACCACTCAAGTCCAACTCCCGCCACGTTTGGAACGTGTTTTTAATGGCTGGGTTACTCACTGCGATCTGCAGTCAAGTTCCAGGAATTGGTTGGATTACTCACTGCTAGCTGCAGTGAAGTGCCAAGAAACTATTGACTGGATTACTCACTGTTGCGTGCAGTAAAGTGCCAGATTTAACCGCATTCGGAGTGAAGATTTCCGCTTCGTTTGCCGATCGGCTATATCACTTTATCTTTCGTTGGAATTTCGGATCAGTAACCCAGAGGTGGTACATCCATATCGATCTTCTCTAAAGTCTCCACCAAGCAACGGTCCACCAAGTATGCAACTAGCCCATTCCATCGGGTACACAAGGTAAGATGGAAACGCATGATGAATAGGACCAGGCGTCCTATGCTGATGATCGGCCGTCTGCTGGCAGCGGACGATCTGATCAGATCGTAGGCGAAGGTTCGCGGGGTACCCCCCCCCCGTCAGTTGGAAGGCTGGGCACGATGGAGGTCAGGTTCTCGACACTACGGTGTTCGATTTTGAACTTGACTCCACCACATTTTCTTCCAAACCACACTTCATAGGGTGACTGTGCCATCAAAATTCCACGCGTAGGAGACCGAATGCGTAAGAAGTTGGCAGTCATGACTGCTTCCCCTCAATACGCCTTGGGCAGTTTTGCATGTTCAAGCATACAACGCGCACATTCCACCATAATACGCTCAGCCACTCCATTAAACTGGGGCGTATATGGCGGCGTGATTTTTTTGCACAATACCACGGCTTTGGCAAAACTTTTCAATTCGGCAGACGAATACTCGCCACCATTATCACAGCGAAGAGCTTTCACGACTTTACCAGCCTGATTCTCCGCGTAGGCGACAAAAGTGGCAAACTTGCTTGTGACTTCTGATTTTTTTCGCAGCAAATATACTATGGTAAAATGTGAGTACTCTTCAATGAAAGTGACAAAGTATCGCATGCCACTGACGTTGCAGTCTGCATCGGCCCACACACATCGCTGTGAATAACTTCTAACAGCTTTGGGGTACGATGGGAGGAATTTGACTGAAAGCTTGCACGTGTTTGCTTTCTCAGTGCTCAACCACGACATGCCTCCCACTGCTTCACCAATGTAAGTCCAATACCAATGCCATATTTCTTTTTGAAAATGGTTTCAAGACCTGAATGGCTCATGTGACCAAGTCAAAGGTGCCAGAGGTACGAAGTGGTGTCCCCATGGCATCCTAACGATCTTTTCACATTGGCCTCCTGTACTTGAATTGGCTTCATGCACAGCTTGAACAGACCCTTTCCTTCACAAGCGCCAAGTTTCCAGCGGATACCCTCGTTTCCGCAAAACAACCGTCGCGCTCAAAGATGACAGGACCAAAGTCCTTCGTAAAGCGTCCCACGGAAAACAGATTGCGAGAAAGCTTGGGTATGTGCCATAAAGACGTCAGCACACCCTTCTTCATTCCACGTGGCATTGTCATCGTCATTGTAATGTCGCCTGTTCCCGCAGCTTGACCGATGCCATCGTCCGCCAGATGAACATCACTTGGAGACATGACCTTGTAATTCTTCATAAATTACTTCGAGTGGGTCATATGCTGAGTGGCACCAGAGTCAACCAGCCATACATAACTCGACTTGGTGACGCACGCGCTTCCACCAACCGAAAACAGGTAGTCGCCAGAGTAGTCCTCACTTTCTGCGACGTTGGCGCGCTGTGATCGTTGTCGTTCGGCATTTTCACGAATACGCGCTGGACATTTCGCAATTTAATGTCCATTCTCACCACAATAGTGACATGCGCTTGTGGTCTTCGCTGGTGCGGTACGAGCCTTACGGCGACCATTTTCCATCGTTTTTTGCAAACGCTTGTCCTTGACCATGCGCAGCACCATCAATGCCAGCACCTTGTTACTTCCGCTTCATGTCATCATACAACAATCTAGACGTAAAGAGTTCCCACGACAGAGAGTCCGATCTCGACTCCAATGCAGTTATCAGGAACGCGTACGATTCACTCAAACTCGCGAGAAGCGTGATAACCAAATCGTCTTCAGTGACCGGAGCGCCCACCGCATCAAGCTGCTCCGCCAAAGTCTTCATTTTGTGGATGTGTGCAAGTACATCATCTCCATCTTCTATCTTGGCCGTGAAGAAACGACGACGAAGAAAGAGCTTCTTAGCTAAGCTCTTCTTCTCGAAGTGACCTTCAAGTCGTGACCATGCATCGTGCGCTCCAGTTGCCGAGCAAACCAACGGCAGTTTCGAGTCCTCTAGCACCAGGCAGATAATTGCCAGTGCCTTCCTTGACTTGCGCTTGAGCCCGTATTTATCCAGCGAATAAGCCAAATTCTCCAGCTTGATTTCTCCGCTTGTGACTTACTACATATCTCTTTCTTCGAGCACCATTTGCATTTTGAACTTCCATGTATGGAAGTTCGTTCCGTCGAACTTATTGATGCGAGCGTTGGTGGCGTCCATGACGAAGGCGTAGTCGGAGTCGTTGCTGGCGGCAAAGAAGGCGGGGATTGGGATCATAACCTGATAAAAAGGCACTTGAGCTATTATTGGCAAAATGCAAAGTGAATATATATTTTAGGTCCTTAGTTCACAACTGGTTGCTACCTCTAATCCACTTATTTTTATATAATACTAAGTATATCGGATTCCTGATTCACTCCAGCCAATCAGTGAATGCCACACCAGGTACATAAGATACTAAACCGATATTATACCAGTGATTTACCAATATCATATCATACAGGTGCTAAGTTGACCCCTTAATGGTGCCGTCAGTGCTTGGGAATGTTTTGCAGCTGTACGAGACGTTTTCTTGTCAACATGCGTAATCAACAGTCTTGAGGGAAGAGGATGTAATAGGGTTATAATTTTGGTTACATTTAGTTATGTTTTGTGCGTAAGTACACTACGGTTGAAGTCAGAATTGACCGGTCCGAAAGGTTTGGACCTATTGGTTATTTTAACCAATCAGGGAAGAAGCCTTTGGTGGATGCGTGAAGCCTGCCACGTGTTGGTACACAGGTGTGTACATTATATTTCGGCTAGGAACGAATGGAGTAAGTTCTACTTAGTATTACATATAGTTTATATTAGTTTAATTAATTTAGGCTAATTACATATTAAATATATATTCAGTTTACAAATAACACTAAGACTGCTAGGCGCACGACCTCGACCGGTCGCGCGCGCAGTGAGCGTAGTAGTGTAAGGGAACACCGTCCCTTACCTACTCCCTTTCTAAGGGAGGCCTTGTCTCAAGGCGTTGGTTAATTCTAACAAGTAAACTAAGGGAAATCTTGGCCACGAGTAAGAGAGAAATCTCTTACTAAGCCCTTTTATAAGGGCGTATCGGCTAAGTAGCGGCACACCGCCGCTTTAGGAAATTCTTCCTATGTGCGCTAGCCGCACCGTGCGTATACGCACCGGCTACGATGTCTCTTCAAGCGACTCTCATTGCAGCGCTTCAAAGGGAAATTTCTTTTTTACCGTCGAAAATATGAATATTCCCGAAGTCACGTGTGTCTAACGTGAATATTTGTTCCTTTATTTCCACGGTATCGCCGATGATACAGATCAGTTCGCTCTGATCGTCACGCAAGCCTTTACGAACTTTTTCCAGCAAAGCGTTGGAAGATCCATAACCTCCGAACCCAGTTTGGGAGGGTTACTGAGAGTTGGATCTCCCTATGTAGGTAACTACGTCTCAGTTGTCGGAAGGACGCTAACGTCCAAACGAATAATCAGGTAAGATGAGCTTGTGGGAACTCAAGTCATGGAACCCCCACATAATGTATGACCCGTTCTTTCCCGGCCGTTGCTGCCTACCGTAGGTGTTTCTCTCCACAATGGTCGGTGGAAAGCGTGGAAACGCTTCTTTGCTGGGGCCTAACACGATATAAAAATTTCTTCCTAGTGCCTATCATGGGAAATTTTCTTCCACCGTAGATATCCCTTCCGTAATTGTGTATGACCGTTGACTGTCGAGAGTACTTTAAGACAGCGGTCTCTATCGCTCGTGCCAGTCCATTCCTCTTTACACAGCTGTGCTGCTGTTGCGTAAGTCCCAATGGACCATTGTCAACGACGGATATAGCATCTCTTGCAATTGTCGGATCAGAGCTTGTGGTGGCATCCTACTGACCAGTCTTTCTCACGCTGAGAATGTATCCACGGATACACTTTAATTACTGACAAGGGATCCGTACCGGTGGCATTAATTCAGGTGGTCGACAAGGCGTTCCGTTAATCGTTCGTAATTCGTGGACAAACAAGCTGGCACCAAAAGGGTGTCAAGTACGAGGACGAAAGATTCATCCTCGAATATAGTTTGTTCAATTCAAAGCGCGCTCCGATGCACGCTTTGGCAATGTCAATGTTACGTCGTTTGTAATCGGACATACAAAATTCATTGTGGAGTATTAACTTCCAAGAAATTCATCGACGCTAAAATTATTGCTCTCGTTTGTATAAAATAGATCATGCATGATGATATTGGTCGCATGGAGGTCAACCTTCAGGATTTTCATAACCCCGCAGTCGACTAAATCACATGCCTGATGTCGGTATGTGAAACAACCCTTCCATTAGTTCGCCGCACCCTACTGTGTGCTCAGTTTTTTAACCAACGGGAGATCTACCAGTTGATTTTTTTGCAAGGGATTTATCTATCCGCTGACTGCGTGCCGCCAGACGCGGTGGAATGCACTTATGGGTAAAATGACCTAAATTCGCGTATATATATTCGATTGATTCGGTTTCTAAGCATATGCTCATCGGTGTTGGACCTCCGTCATCAATCTTCGAATTCAGATGTCGACCTGAGTTTTTGATCAGCGTCATGGGCACGCTTGGCATACAAGCTTACTTGCAGAAAATACGATATTTATATTGAAGTATTGCGGGCGAACTTCGGGACGCAGCTACCCAAGCAGCTTTTTATATGAACAGACTGAATAACGGTACCGTCAACCGGTACCTCTTTCCAAATAGCCAAAGCGTTTGCAGGATGCTATCTTCCGATGCATTCAGGAAGATTTTAGTATACGGGCGCCCATTATAGTCAAAGAGAGAACGAGCCTTTCGTCTTAAACTTGCGGCAAAAGATGCCGGTGGTAATCAGAATTGATTGTATTCACCTTTGCTTATGGCAACCACTTTAAAGAGGCTCAAATGTGAACTCGCTTGTATCGTTTCAAAATCAGACGGGTCAGGTTCTGCGCTCCCATGCGAGCGATCACCGCGACATGTAAAGAAAAGTGTAGATATCTGAGTACACTTATATTGCGTGAATCGATGTCTGTCTTTAATTTGAGCATCCATTACAATAGCGGTTCTACGTTCCCCGTATACGGGCTACTCACGGACGATGGTGTCGATAAGCCGTTTAGAAGGACCACATTAAGCAACCAGCTGTAACAGTTCTATTGTTTGCTGTACTTTGTTGGGTGAGGAAGCGCACAATAGGTAAGCAACTTGTTTCAAAAGTAAATCTGATATTAATAATTTTTTATACCTAATTATCTTTTTAGTCCAAATTTATTAAGACTTGCGTGATAGATGGAAATTTGTAGGGTGATATAATATGGATTTGTAAATAAATATTCAAAGACGTGGCTGTTGGAATTATTGAATAAGAAACCATTTTGGATCCGAATAAGCGAACCAATCAAATTACCAATAAATTGTATTAATTTATAATCCAGAAATTATTTTTTAGAACAACCCAAATGTTCAATCAGAACATGATATTTAAACTTAAATATTATTCGTTCCAATGTAATGAAGTCCAATTGCATAGGTAGTCGCTATTAGAATTAATGATCGTACTGATGCTGAAGTTAGAACTTGCGGTTTTGCTAAGGATTTACAGAAAGACACCGATTATCTTTTCCTAATGCATATTGTACCTAAAATTGCGCGGGAATACCATCACCGACGCTTTTTGCTTCTTCCAGGTCTTTAAGAGGTGATCAGGTGCGGATCAGGCGTTGTGGTGGACCAAAAAGTAACAATTCATTTTGATTGGATAAATCGTTGAATAATATTTTCCTGTACGCCTAAATGGAAATGCAGTGCTCCTATATAAGGTACTTCAAATTTTCTGAAGATTGACTCGATACCATTTTGCAAAACAACCATAAATTGGATCGCTGTAAAGCACTGGTCTTAATGATGCATTTTTAATCATAGGTTATAATGCAATCAAAACGAGTAACAGAATTAATCAGGAAGAGCATCCTTACCTGGGGAAGGCTTGTTGTTGGAGGTAGACTTATTGCGAAGTTTAGCAGAAGATGAAGTGTGTGAAGAATTTCCGCGACCGCTGCATGCTGAGGCGAACCTGGGGGGTAAGTGGTTTGGATATTTTGGCGTTACGATGGTGCGGTTTGTACAGTTAGTAGCTGATCACCTTTTGGAGAGACAAATAGGCAAATATTCGAACAGGGTATTTGATCTAGCAGGTTAAGATTTAGCTGGAATGTCACGAAAATTCTCCTTGGATTGAGTGGCTAGGAAATCCGCTCTTAATTTGACTTAAATCATACAAGTTTTTTAATCATGTATCTCCTTCTCAATGATTGATTGTAATTGGAAAGAACCTTGTTCAGGACTCACCCTACAAACCATTATTGGATTCGGTGTGCCACGTGTCGGGTTAATAGCAAAGGCGACCGGCGGGAAGTATATTGTCCCATGGCGACGACCACGTAAACTGATCAACCACAAGTGCGCCTACCCGGGGAAGATTTACGACAAGGTTCATAAGCATTCGATTAAACTTGACGCTTGTGAATAACAAATCGTAACAAAGACATCGAATGGTACCTAAGCGCATAGAACAAACCTACCATTCGTTGATCAGGTGAACGATTTCTATCCGGTCGACCCCGCCATATACAAGATCTACCAGGCTAATGTTATTGCTTGGGCGACGGGCCAAAGGTAAATACCCCAGTTTATGTTTGAGCTTATCTGTCCTGATCACCTCGACGCTGATCGGAGAAGCATAAGCCGCCTAGACCGACGGGTACATAAGGTGAGACAAACAAGTGGGACAAGTAGAAGATTCCCATCGCGAGTCAGGAGCTTGGGCACCTTCGGTGACGTAGATCAAGTGCGAAAAATTTCAATCAGTGACTTCACCTCCACGATATAACCTCACCGAACTTGGACTCATTGCTCAGATTATCATTGTTGACGAACCTTCGACAGGAGCCGATCCCATTTCACGATGTAAAATGTGGGATGTCCTTCCCAGTGCTTGTGGAGAGATAGCGTCTTGCCCTTACTAAAACTGTACGGGAAAGCGTGAAGCCCTCTCGGAATATTAGTATCATAGATGCAAGTTGTGGAATTTCAAACATTAGTTTCACTCCAATTTTCCTATGTAGAGGCCAATAGGGTTGACCCTTGACGTAACCAGTATTGGTGAGTCGTTTAATCTTCATTGCTTGGTAATTGCGTTGCCGATCACGAGGCGATGAATATCAAACGAATTTCTCCACGAACTTCTTGTCGCGCTCGCGATGGATATTATTATTAAATATTCGATGTGTCCACCCCGGTACTTTTTTGTAGTAATGATTTCAACGCAGATGAGCATGATGACAAGTTGCATGGAGATGATTACTAGAGCAAAAAAGGTTAACCGGAACCTAGGAAACGTAAGACTTACATTATTTAGTGATCGACGAAGTTGTAGACAATGTTGTTAGCATCGATAGTTTATTAGGATTGGAATGGTTGATTTATCGTCATGCTGCATGCTAGCTCTTGCTGGGTGCCTTAAATCGGCTGGATCTTAATTCTGCTGTTGTTTTATATCTGTAGGCCAGTTGCTCTAGTTCGGAGATAGTCTTTCGCCCATGGCGCTTTCATGATAAGGATTTAGCTGACTTCGTTTTCGGGAGGGAGCGACACATCACTGTTACCGCTTTAAAAATACATGGGATATTACAGGCTCGCACTTTACCAAGTCTTGTTTTTAGTTTTCATTTTTTTCAGATCCCGAGCGAATATAAGCACCATACGTCATAATAAGAAGTTACTACAAAACGTATTGCTGCACAGAATACTTCCCATTCTTGCAATGTCCGTTGTCAGCTGTTCTGGCGAGGTAAAGACTCGAAGATTACATGAGGCATGTAGATATTATATTTCCTTATGGTGTAGAAATCTACCGAGACATCAATACCAACGATGGCATGCCTTTCCGCCAGCGATGCCTGATGATACTTGAGCTCACACCACTCGCTACTGCTGTTGCTAGTATTTGGCCACGCCCGGGAGTACATTAATATGTCTTTTAAGATAAGGATATCGCTAGAGGTCAAGAAAAGAAAGGCTTTCCTTCTCTCTGCCACGACATTACTGCTCTCTATCTTTAACAAGATGCTGGACTTGGAAGTGTACTTGTTGATCGCAGCGTAAATTGGAAAGTGAATTACCAGGATCGAAGCCCTCTATAACTTCTAGATTATGACCAACATTCTAAGTTGACGTTCGAACCGAAGTTCTAGAATATGACTAACATTTTAAGTTGACAGTTGTTTGACCACACAGTACCACACCATCGGATGTGTGATCACTGTGCGCAATCTGTGACACTCCCCCTCAACTGTCAGAATCGCGGAGAGCACAGGCGAAACACAGCTCGGTGATTCGTGGGCTCGGGATGGCCTTGGTCAGTAAGTCCTCGAGCTGGTTCTCCGATGGTACGTACTCAAGCTTGATATCACCATTCTCGACGTGGTCACGGACAAAGTGCGCACGTAGATCAATGTGCTTGGCTCGTGGTGTGTATCCATGATTTGTTGCGATGCTGATAGCCGAATGGTTGTCCATTAGGATCGTCGACGCGTTACTTGACTTGAGACCAAGCTCGTTCAACAAGAAGCTCAGCCAGACAAATTCTTGAGTGGCCAATGCGAGGGCCGTGTACTCAGCTTCAGCTGAAGAGAGCGTGACCGTAGATTGACGCTTGCTCTTGTACACCACTGGACCACCGCCGAGAAGCACCAAAACACCCGAAGTCGATCGACGCGTCGCCGTATCACCGCCCCAGTTTGCATCACAGTAGGTGACCATGCCGATGGCATTTTTCTTGTCTCTGGTCTACTGAATACCATGACCCTGCGTCCCTTTCAGGTAGCGCAAGATTCGCTTCGCTGCACGCCAATGCATCGCTCGCGGTCTGTCAAGATATTACGACAGAACTGAGAGGGCGACCGACACGTCTGGTCTTGTGGCATTGGCCACGTACAAAAGAGAGCCCCCAAGCTCACGGTATTTGGTCTTGTCGTCGAACACATCGTGGCCATCTGTGGGCACGAGGTCTTGACCGAGAACCATGGGGTTACGAGTTGCGTGGGCGTCATTGCACCCAAAATTCTGGAGCATCTTGGTAATAAATTTCTCTTGCTTCAGAATCAGCTCCCCCTTTTCCATGTCATATTTGACCTCCATTCCGAGAACGAAACGAGCATCACCAAGTGATTTCAGAGTGAAACGCGCACTCAGTTCGTCTCCAACCTTCTCGGCATTTTCATATCGCGCGCAGCCAACCAAGATGTCATTCACGTAGAGCATTCACCGCAGATTCATCGTCGCCATCACATTCACGTCGGACGAAGAAGCATGGGTCGGAGCGACACTGAGAAAACCCCATTGTCAAGAACACGTCCCGGATTGTCTTGTACTATACCGCTGCGGCTTTCTTGATCCCGTACAAACTTCGACGAAGATTTTGCACACCATTCCATCTGCCGATAGAATGCCGGAAGGCGGAGACATGAAAACTTGTTCCTCGAGCTCGCCGTTCAGGAACGCGGTCTCGACATCATACTGTTTAATCTTGAGACCCTTGCTCCAGCACAGCGACAGGAAGACACGAATAGAGTTCATGCTTGCCACTGGTGAGTACGTGTGGAAGTATTCGACTCCTTGTGTTTGACGAAAGCCTTATGAAACCAAACGAACCTTGTGACGAGACACATTTCCGTTTTCGTCGTATTTCCTCGCAAACACCCACTTGGAGCTGATCACTTTTGCCCCTCGGGGCCGCATCACCAAATTACATGTGTGGTTTAGAACATGGGAACGGATCTCACTGCGAACAGCCTGCTTCCATTACTCTGCCTCATCAGACGCCATCGCTTCAGCGTAGGTTCAAAGCACATCCTTCGCCGCGAGCGCAATATCGTAGGAGTCCACTCGTGGCCGCTTGTTCTCGCGCTCAACGGTATCATCTTCGTCATGAATCGTCACAGACGGAGTATCGGAGAGTAGGGGAGGATGAAGCGATTCGTCAGAGACGGAGGATGGTTGATCGACCAGCAATGAACGCGGCTGATAGGCAATAGCTCGTGGTCTGGACGAGCCACCATTAAATACAAGGCGATCGGACGCTGGTACCGGGACTGAGAGAGGAATCATCGATGAAGTCTGGTCATGATTGCGTCGTGAAGGAAATCTCTGACCGATTGCAAAGTCGTCTACTGGAACGGGGACACAAGCTGCTGCACCACTTCCCCCTGCAATCGGAACGATCGATCTGGTTGCATTGCTGGCTTCATACATCTCGATGTCATCTCCTTGGGCGTTGCCGTCGACTTCCATGTCTTCGGGGCCACTGGCGGGCGGAGATTGTGGCTGTGTCACGCTGTTCACATTCACGTCTCCCTCATCCCAATCGAATGGAGCGAAGCCCGTCCAACAGTCGCCGTGGACGTAAACAACCGTACGATGCGTGTCCGGCGGATACTCATTGAGAACGACGGAGCGGGTCACCACAACGTGTTTTTCATCCATATCCCAGACACGATACGCCTTCGACGTGTCCGAGTACCCAAGAAACATGAACGGATGCGCACGCACGTCACGTTTCGTACGCTTGCTGTAGTCAACGCGGTAGAACCATTGAGCTCCAAACTGTAACATGTTTACATTCAAATTACATTTAGTTATGTTGTGTAAGTACACTACGGTTGGGGTCAGTATTGACCGGCCCGAAAGGTTTGGACCTATTGGTTATTTTAACCAATCAGGACAGGAGCCCTTGGTGGAGGCGTGGCAGCCTGCCACGTGTTGGTACACATGTGGTGTACGTTACATTTAGGCTAGGTACGAATTGAATAAGTTCTACTTAGTATTACATATAGTTTACATTAGTTTAATTAATTTAGGCTAATTACATATTAAACATATATTCAGTTTATAAAATACACGATCCAGCTAGACACACGACCTCGACCGGTCGCGCGTGCTGTGAGTGTTTGTAGCCAAGCGGAATACCTCCTTTAGCTACTCCCTTTCTTAGAGAAGCCTTGTTTCAAGGCGTTAGTTAATTATAACAAGTAAACCAAGGGAAATATTGTCCTCGAGTAAGAGAGAACTCTCTTACTAAGCCCTTTTATAAGGGAGTATCGGCTAAGTAGCGGCACATCGCCGCTTAAGGAAAGTCTTCCTCTGTGCGCTAGCCGCACCGTGCGTGTACGCACCGGCTACACAAACACCTGCAGGTAGTCGAGTTATGGCCGCGTGCCAGTAAGGATATCGATGGGACTCTTGTCGGGCGAGCCGTATTTGGAATACGGTTGAGCACGTGGGCAAATTGTAGCATGGCTTCCGCCCACCAAACACGATCCACGTTCATAGCTTACATACAAGTACGTGCTCCTTCGGCAAGGGTACGATTCATACCTTCCGTTAGACAATTCTGTTGCGGAGAGTATGGCGCGCTTGTCTGGTGGACAATCCCCGTCGTGGCACACAGCTGATTGAACCGCTTGCTGTTGTATTCCCCCCCGCTATAGTGTCGAGCGCAGCTAACCCGTCCATCGTGCTGAGTCTCCACTTTGGCCAGAAAAAAAAATGCCTTGAAACGATCGAACACTTCTGACTTCGCCTTGATCGGATACACATACACCATCCGTGTGCAGTCATCGATGAATTTCACAAAGTACTTTGCAACACCCTTAGAGAATGGCTTGATGGGTCCCATGAAGTCACTGTGCACCAACTCAAACGGTATTTGAGTATTGACTCCGCTTCCAGACGTGTGACTGAACGGACTCGTGGTCATCTTCCCAATGGAGCATCCATTGCAGATCGCCGTTTCATGAGCTGCTGCGTTGCCAAACTCTGGCACACCGTCACAGGCTTACTCCACCATCTTCATCTTTGTGCCCGAAACATGCCCAAGGTAGCCACAACCGTTCCGCCGACTTGAAGAACAGCACGATGCTGTTCGAACTGAACAGCGACGCCGTGTGTAGTCAGGGACGAGACTGAGACTAACTTTCTTCCAAGTTGAGGGAGAAAGAGAACGTCGGTCAATTTGACCGTGCGCTCACCATCCAACACGAAGTAAACACTTCCACGACCTTTGGCCTCCAGACGCTGGCCATTAGCAATCGTGACCCAAATTAACTCCGCCAGGTCACTTACTCCACAAATCGGCGGAATCGCCAGTCATGTGGCATTTCGCTCCACTATCAAGGAGCCACACCGACGCGCCACCCGACGAACCCATGGTGACGGAAAAAACGTACTCATCGCCGGGCTTCTCCTTTGTCGTTGGGCACTCACTCTTTCGATGGCCTCGCTGGTTACACGCGTAGCACCGGCCCCTGAACACACCGTTATTCTTTGCGTCGCGTCCACGAGTCCAACCGCGTTCCCCACCCGTGGACAAACCTTGGGCCTGACGAACGCTGGCCTTGAACGTCTTCTCCTTCTTCTCACGCTTCTGGAGTGTATCGTACTCGCGCCGAAGCATCTCTTTCGCGCCGAGCAACGTGTCCCGGTGGTTCCTTCGATCACGCGCACAATCGCGCCATACTCTTGTGGTAGATTACCCAACAGCACGACCAACTTTTCATCGTCGCCGACTCGCTCACCCACCGCCGCGAGTTTCAGGCACAGTTCATCAAACTGAAGGAGGTGCTCCATCAGGTTGCCGCTGTCAGGCAACTCGAATTCACTGAGTTGCTTACGGAGCTGGACCCGGTTGTGAAGGTTCTGCTTCGCAAAAAATTCACGAAGGATCACCCACGCGTCGAACGCACACGACGCTTCACGAACCATGGACTGAAATGTCGGGATTAGAATCTTCACGATGATAGCCAGGGCCTTGAGATTAGCGAATCTCCAAGTACTCGACTGCAGCAACGGACTCTGTCTTCTCCAGCACATGTTCAACCAACTCCTTCCGAGAAAGTGTCATCCTTGCGGTAAACTTCCACAGGAAGTAGTTGTCGTTGGTCAAAATCTCGTTGTGGTGGTAAGAGTTTGAGCTCATAACCTTTAACAAGATGCTGGACTTGGAAGTGGACTTTTTCATTGCAGCCTAAATTGGAAAGTGGATTGCCAGGCTCGAATCCCTCTAGAGCTTCTAGATTATGACCAACATTCTAAGTTGACGTTCGAACCGAAGTTCTAGAATATGAATAACATTTTAAGTTGACAGTTGATTGACCACACTGTACCACACCATCGGATGTGTGATCACTGTGCGCAATCTGCGACACTATCAACTCAGCAGAGTACGAAGCGTGATCGCCGATCTGATCTAATCCCGCATGGATAGAGTCGCCAAGTGATCAGCGCTTCGGTCCAATATAGATTCATATGTAATAGATTGTGATATGGCCCCTCCTGCTATGCCATCGTACAAAAACTACAAACGAGATGTCTTGCCATCGATTTTTTCCGTGATCAGGCAGATCACGTCTTCACAGTTAATGATCATCTCTTCAAGGGTTCGGAGTACAACTAACAAAGTATCTTTTTATTGAATGATAATTTATAATATTTTTTGTATTTTCTTTTAATAAAAATGTATATATTTATATTGGGAATTGTTAAATCGACGCCCCCAAAAATGTTAAATCCACGCCCTTTTGAAATTATTATTAATTTTTGTTAAATCGACACCATTTTTCCATCCATCTAATTAATCTATCTACTCTATATAATTTATATACTCAAAGGCTTACACCATTCAGCGAGTCTAGACTATTACATTCTACTGAGTAAAACCTTTGATGTTAAAATGAAGAAGTGTGGTGTACGATAGTGCATGAAGGCTTCATCTAATCTGAATATATGTCGCTGTCCGATCTGCTGATGCTCTCAGATGATGCTTGATACGTCCAAGACCCGATGAAAGTGATTTATGACGCTGATCAGAATCAAGCACCAAGCTCTTGTTTTTTTGCCTTAACTCGTTTTATTATCCGATGGAGGTGCTGCAACAGTACGAGCATAGTTCCATAAGTTGCGCAGGTCGGGCACGATCATAGCGGTGTGGAATGACGACTTGCATTACTACAACCATTTCAATCCTATTATACTGCGCGACGAAATTCTGACCAAAGTAGACGTTATCGTGGGCACGTATACGTACTTCATGGACGATTACTTCCACAAAGTTACCAATGTAGTGAATGAGTGCAACTTACCTCTTACGGTTTGGTTGCCGCATCTTCAGGTGCAGACTTTGTTAAAGCGTTGTTTAATGAATATCCAATCAACAAGATAATCCTTTCGGGCAAGCTTGGTTCAAACTGGTACCCTCTGTGCCAATGGCTAAGCAAGTATCTGTAGTGGAGTCAAGTTTAAAAATCGAACACCGTAGTGTCGAGAACCTGACCACCATCGTGCCCAGCCTTCCAACTGACGGGGGGGGGGCCGCGAACCTTAGCCTACGATCCGATCTGATCGTCCGCTGCTAGCAGACGACCGATCATCAGCATAGGATGCCTGGTCCGATTTTTGCGTCTCCATCTCACATTGTGTACCTGATGGAATGGACTGGTTGCACACTTGGTGGATCGTCGCTGTTAATTGATTTGGGTCTAAAATGCGAGACCGTGCTGGGTGGTGTACCCTGGGCGGAACTCTTCACCCTGGGTACGGGCAAACTGGTTATACTTAAAGTAAGTATAGTCCAAAGGGCAGATCGCTTAACCGATCGTAGAGCCCAACCAATGCGAGAATAAAAGACCAATATTCCAATATGGAGACCCAACGAGAACGTGACAAACTCCACGAACGATATCTCCACGTAAAAATCCGAAAACTTGGTTACACGTTCCAAACGTGTGTAACTTGGGCTTGCGAAGCCGACCAATGCGTACTCCCGTCGAGGGACTTCCGGCGGGCCAAGTGCGTCTGTAACGCGTCCCGGCCGGGTATAATGAGATAGAGGGGATTACTCGACCCTCTGCTCCCAAACACTCCGCGGCGTGCAGAGGCGACTAACGTACTTGGCAAAGATGCGAACGACGTCCTCGTTGAGGTGTTAACGAGCAAAAATCCAAAACGGTAAAAACCAAAAGACTCTTAGAAGGAAAACCCAAAACTAACCAAATACATCTCCCGACGGTTCCCAATATGTACAAACATGAAATATGTAAGTACACGCAATATCATGTGACTTACCAAAATCTGTGTTCTTGACACTTCTTGCACACGATAGGCTTAAAAGCCCCCTTGTTTTCCACCAATCTTGAATCCACTTCACCACATCCACCCCTGAGTCTGGTCGCATCCGCACAACGGTAGAGACCCGATATCACCACCAGTTGGCATCCCAGATCTTCCCAGTAGCAGACTTCCTCACCGATGGACAGATCTTCGAATCCGCCCTCACCAGGTATTTGTCCTTGTGCACCTGATCATCTTGAACCTCTCTTGACGCTCGTTGATGCAGGTGCCCTGTGTTCCCAATCGCCCCATGTCAATTCTCCTCCCCGATCGGCTCGATCTGACAGCCCTCGCAACACTTCAGATTCCGACACACCGGATGGGCATCAGATCGGGGTCGATCAGCTCCGGAAAACAGTCCGGGAGCTTCAGTCGCAGTTGGACGTTAAGAATACATTACTCCTGCAACTGCGGAAGGAAGTGGATACTTTGATCCCCGTGTCCACGAAGTTGAAGGAGGTTATCGCTGAAAACGCGCATCTCCGGTCCCAGATCGCCCAACAAACAACGCGAGGTAAGCTGATCGGTCTGTTTTTCGTCTTGGATCTTCTCTAACTTTCCTTCGCGTGCAGATCGGCTGCCCACCGACATCGCCAAAGCGTTTGACGCTTTACTCGCGGCTGATCGGCAGTCGCATTACCACTGCTATCAGCTCCGACCGATCTTGGATGGGCTGATCGGCGCACGGCATGATATGTCTCGTTTGGAGGCCTACAGGTCACACCTCCGGGAACAGCTCACGATGGTCAACCGGCAGAGGTTGGAGGATCAGTCCGATCGGACTTTACTCCGCACCCAACATGGTGACCTGGAGAGGCAGATCGGAGAGTTGCAGGTCGTGGTCAGGGACCAGATCGAGAAGGTCGAGTCCTTCCAGAGCCGTTCGGACGCCTGGACCCAGGAGTCAAACCGTCGTTGGGCGGCCGTAGATCGGTGCCATCAACAGTTGACTGACTTGCTGTACCGGCGTCCGGATGCAGTCTCTAGCGTTGACCGATCTGCATCGGCCGCTCTGATCGATCTGCACCAAGATCGGAAGCGACGCCATTCATTGGCCAAAAGTCGATATTCCAAAATTCCAAAAGTTTCCAAGAAGCGTAAGGACGCGTCAAAGGGCTCAATGGCGCGGGGCGTAGCGCGCGACTCCGAACTCGAGGAGAAGCGAGCGGTGCCTCAAAAGAAAGCCAAGACGCTGGCGCATCTTCCAAGCCCAAGATCGGACGCAGGTGACACATCCATCACCGTCAAATCGCATGCTCCCTTACGCCCCCGCGCTGCTCACACCAAGCATATAGAGCTCTCCTCTGGAGAGGACTCGGGAAACGGATCGGGAGATTCTGAGTTCATGCTCACCGCTTTGTCCAAGTCCCAATCCGATCGACGCCGAGGTCCTGTTCCAGCGAAGTCTGCATCGGGGGATGATCAGGTGATCAGCTCCCAAGGTGATGATGTTGCGCGAACGCGTGCGTTAGCAGAGTCGGCGCCTTCTTTCCAGCCCGGCACATCTAAGCTGCGCCATCACGCCCGATTGAAAGGAGTGTTGATCGGAGATCGACCCCTTCCGACGTTGACTTCAGATGCCACTCTGCCATGGTGACCGGGGCAGATCGGTAGCTTGCACCGATTAGCCCTGACCAAGCATATACTAGCCCGGTCTCTATCGCGTCCAGACTCCTGGCTTTTTCCTCCAGCTTCAAAGGCTCCTGCCGCTTCTGCATGGCGGGCGGACCTGGTCACAGCACCACAAATCGCCCTTCTGTATGCAGATCAGCCATGGAAAGTGTTCATCTGCCCCAAGATGGGGTACATGTTTGCGTCGACTGCGTGGATCGACTCGTTCTTGGGTCGAGTGAAGGCCTTCAATGAAGCCTACATCCAAGCGATCTGGGAGTCTACACACTATCTAGTGTTTCCTCCTGATCGAGCGCAGCATGATGAAGGCCTGATCTCATTCCAGAAGAACCGGAAGAAGCGCCGGAGTCGGGCGGGCGTGTCCAGGCATACCCTATGCCAGTTTGTTCTGGGATGGATGCTGGCCCGCGAGTGCGACATCGACATCTTTCTATATCCTGTAGTTCTTCATATGGCCAAGCGTATGGTTGAGAAAGCCGGGGTATTATCTGACGACGGCGTCTGGTATCCCGATCTTCATTGTGACGAGCCGATCGCAGACCAGAAAGACGCCTTTATCCAGATCGATCGGAAGGAGCCCTGGCGCAATCAGCATCAGGACCAGATCGAAGACCATCCGGAATTGACTATCGGTCGTCTGTGGGGTGACTGCGAATCTTGATGCGGCAGTTAGCTGACCAGATAATCCATAATACATGTCATCTTTCTTTCCAAATTCCTGATCACCTGATCACTTGACCAAATTTCATCACTTTCTCCAAACTTGTACCAACACGTTATCACACACAGTTTCCATACACATCGCGAAAATTATCACCACGTTCGTCACTTCACTACTCCAGTTCATCACAGTTCATCACACTAATTCACAATAATTCAGACCTTACATATATTCACACCGATCGATATACTGATCGGTGCTACTGTGTGTCTTGATCTTCATCTTCATGAGTCTGCCTCACTGCAAAGCGATTCCGACTGAATTGTTCTCGCTCGAACTCTCGTAGCAGTGCTCCACACTTTAGATCGAGTTCGTCAATCCAAGTTGCTTCGTCATGATCCTTCCAGCTGACCAGATATTCTCGGTGGGTGCGACCGAAACGTGTTTTCTTGACCGATCGGACATCTATCACCTTTTCCACCTCGAATTCGTCCTCTTCCAATGGCCTTTCCCTACTGTCCCCCGGCAGCAGAGCCTCATCAAAATCGAACCTCTCTGCTTCGTCCACCAGACAGGGCATTTTAGGCCGATCGGGAAATTCTCTGACCAGCTTCAGTTTGGACACGGACACGATCGGAAAAACTTTGTAATCCGTGCCGGTCGTGATCTGACGGGCATCATGCTCACCGATCAGCTCTGCTACACGGAAAGGACCGTGCCACATATGAGCCAACTTCTTTGCATAGCCTTCCTTGACCCGATCGAGGGATAACCATACCCTCGCCCCTGGTTTAATACCATGAGGGCGGACCTGATCGTTATTCCGATCTGCTCGATCTTGCGTGGCCTGACGAAACTTTTTATTGACGACTTCTTTTGCATGCTGGTAACTTCTGTACCTGCATGCGCCAACGACGGGCATCGCAATCGCGGGTCCGAGTGCAACCGATCGGTATCGTCGCTTCAAGTGTCGATCGAGGGTCCCATTAATACGCCAGATAGAAAGGCGTTTCTCCTCGGACCCGATCGGTAGAAGAGTTGAGTGCGAATATCAGTATCTCTGCATACTCATCCCAGTCAAGTTGGTCTGGATCGGCCACATACATCTTAATCGCCCTTGTTATTGTCTGCACCATGCGTTCAGCCAATTCGCTTGCTTGCGGACGCTATTCCATCGTCACGCTCTGCTTCTGGCCTAGCATGTTATTAACCGATCGGAACACCTCAGCCATAAAACCGGGTTCCCGATCGTGTCTAATAACTTCGCTGGCTCCGAACCTTCTGAACACGCATTCCTCGTAACTCTGGGCGATCTGCTCCGAAGATCGGGATGCACTAGCCTTTGCGATCACCAGACCAGTGAATAGGTCGATCCATATCAGCAGCTCAGTGTTGCCTCGTGTCGATCTGGGCAGCGACGGTATGTGATCCATTGCTATCACCTGGAAAGGGTAAGTAGCCTCGATATTCCCGGGAGATCGGCCCTTGATTATCGGTCTTCCCTTTCCGGTATCGCAATCTGTGCAACAGCCCACATATTTCTGCACGCTCCGAAAAAGTCCTCTCAAGTGAAATTGGGCCCTGATCTTGTGGTATGTCCTGCCTATGCCTATATGTCCCCCTTCTAGACTCACATGGTAGTGATGAAGGACATCCGGCTGTATCAACTCAGGGATCACCAGTTTCGCTAGTCGATCTCTATCGGCACTGTCTTGATCAATGTCACAGTAGTAATACAGCAATCCATTGTCGTCCACATCGTAACTGTCCGCGATCTTGGTACACTCTTTCTCCTGATCATTTGTTAACTTGGACAGTTCACCGCGCAGATAGGCCTTCAAGTTGACGATCCACTCTTCTTCGTCCTGCGTCTTGAGGATCCGTTCCGGCCTTAGCTGTTGTACAACGTACTCACTCAGCCTTTCCTTTGGGAACGATCGGCGAGACTACCGAGCTCGCGATCTAGTTGCCGCCATCACATGCACCTGATCAGGGCTGTCCTTGGGCTTGATCAACTCCGGGAGCCTGTTTATGTTCATAAGTTCATGTAAAACGGCCTCCTTGGTGATCGTCGCCCCGATCTGGTCCCGCATAGCTTGGGTAGCGAGGTGATCGGCGCTTCTGTTCCAATCCCGTTTCACGTGCAATATCTCGTGGTTGGGATAGTCTTTCAGTGCTTTCATCACCCGATCATTCAGCAACTTCAGCCGTGACGCCTTACAGTCGATCTCCCCGGTGATCTGCCTTATCACTAGGTTGGAGTCACCACATATGATGATCCGCCCTTTTTTGTGATGACAGCAGATGAATACATAGAAGGAGTCCCCGATATTCCGCCACGTTGACCGTTATGTCAGGCGTGAAATCGGCGGCGGCTGCTACTATAGACCATTGTGGTAACTTCCACAGTATGGCAATATAGGCGCCGAACTTCTTCTTCACCCTAGCCGATCCGTCGAAACTCAAGACCAGGAGTTCCTCATCCCGATCGACGATCGGTGGCGGCAGCGAGATTGACTGTCTAGGTTGCTTCCTTGGGGCAATCACCATCAGAGCCTCATCCACTTCAGACCGAGGGGTGATACTGGCAGCCAATGTGCCCAATATCTCCTCCTCTCCCTTGATGCTTTTGACGACCTCGAGGGACCGCTGCGACAAGATCGCTGACCATCTGCCGAGCCGACCGTCCATCCCATTGGCTGATAACAGCCAGGCCAATGTCGACTTCCTAGAAAGAACCTTTACAGATCGGCCGACCAGTAGGTTGTAGCACACATCCAAAATCCGTAGTAAAGCCAGAACTTCCTTTTCGACGATCCCATATTTAACTTCGTTCGGCTTCAACGTCCGGCTCGTAAAAATGACCTGATGGTACACATCATCATTTTCTTGCACTAGAGTGGCAGAAATGGCCCACTTACTAGCGTACACAATGCCGATCGGCATCTTTTCCGGATCGAAGTGTCTTAGAATCGGTTCCGTCGCCATCTTGGCCTTCAGCATACCGAAAGCAACCTTTGCACGCTTCATGTGATCCTCTGCCTCCAACTGCGGAAAATCTGCGGGCAGATCATAGTCGCAGCCCTCCCGTAAAGTTCTCCGATCTCCTTCGCGCAACATATGGTAGTCGACTTCCCGTAGCTCGTACAGCACGGCCGCGTAAATCGCGAAGTATTCAATGAAGCGGCTGTAGTAATTTAAGCTCCCTAAGAAGGACTACATTGCCTTCAGTGATCTGGGAAACGGGAGGTTGCTCAGTGACTCCAGATCCTTTGTATTGGCCTCCAGCCCACTGATCGACAGCATATGACCCAAATAGGCGACCTTGGACATGACCCAAAACCTCTTCACAGCACTGATCGACAGGTTACAGCGATAGCATGTCTCCAACAACCGTTCGACCTTCTCGCACAGATCGCTCCATGACGAAGCAGGGATCAGAATGTCGTCGATATACGATCGCCTCCCAAAAACGGACGTTCTCCTTTCCCGATCGGGTTCACCCTCTGTAAATACATCATGGTTTTCGGTGGGGTCCCGATCGGTACTGATATTGAAGAGTCCATACAATGCGTTGTAGATCAGCCTCAGGTAGATCTGTGGCGCGTTCTTCAAACCGAACGGCATATGGTTCCACTCGAACAGACCGAACGGCGTAACAAATGCGGATATCTCGCGATCCCGATCGGTCATCAAAACCACCAAAATCCACTTGCCATGTCCAGTGAGCAATACCATAGGGTCTTGTCGAGATTTTCTAGCAGATCGCTGATCAGCGGCATCGGGTACACTATAAGCTTGGCCAACCGATTTACCAACCGATAATCCATACACAACCTGATGTCGACGCCGTTCTTCTTAATCACAATCACGATCGGTGAGGCCCACGGCGATGTCGACGGCTTAATGATCTTGGTAGCCAACAGTCCTTTAATAAGATCGGACAATTTTTCGCGGTACTGTGGCGCCACACGTCGGTATCGCTGGGCGATCGGCTTGGCATCACCCACGTCGATGTCACAGATCGCTCCGCGAGCAGCAGGGGTAAGGCGTTGCCTTTCCCGATCAGCAGATATTTCTTTTTCCATATGATCTTCTTTAGCTGATCGATCTGATCGGGACTGTTGACATCCCGATCACCCACTTGCAGATCGTCCATTGTGACTTCGGGCGGATCAGCAGACAATTCAGGGAGGACTGCCATATGGCTCTCCAGCTCCTGAATATATTGATCCCCGCCCTCATGGATACAAACTTGATCGTCTTCCGGGGCAATATCACCCAAACCGTCCTGATCGGTTGAACACAGCTGTTCCCGATCGGCGGGATGCATTTCAACGACATCGATCTTCTTAGGCGCGCCATCGTAGTCCGCCCCAACAATGCCATGTTTTCCTTTTTCTATTCCCGGCTCCGCTGTCTCCTGTTCTTGTGTCGCCATCACGTTGACGAACCTAGGCTCATCTGCTTGATGGTCCACCGTGTCCGGCGACTGCGGTGCATTTCTTTGAACTAACATCTTCTTTGGGGTTACATAGCTGGGTCGTTCCACCATAGGTGAGGTATCTTCTTCCACCGATCCATCATCGCTGATCAGATCGGTGGTCGCTTGGTATGCCAAGTTCTGCCACTCAACATACCGTCTCGATCCGATCGAGACGAACCCCATCTTTCTTGGCACTTTCCCTTCCGCCAGTCACATGCCAACAATAGTATTGTTGTCGAGTGTAAGCGGCTTGTCACCGATATTAGTGACTCGAAAAAATCATATCGGCCGGCGCTCTTCACAAAGGTCGACACCCACCGATCGCCCCTGGTCCCCCATAACTTCCTTGATCGAAAACCTTTGTCGACCGGGGTATCAGCGGATTGGCCGACTGGAATGGTGAAATCTTGGTCCCACCTGACCAGATCGGTGTGCGATCCGTATAGGGGCCACCGACCCGCTAACTGGATCTGGACCTCATCCGGGAGCTAAGCACTCCATGAGACATATCAAGGCGAATACCTGCCGGCACCATGAAATCCATGCCTAACAGGGCATCCTGACCGGCCAGCTTGCCAACCCAAGCGCTGAAGAAGTAGACCAACGAACCCGATAGGGTGATGTTCACGCGTGTCCTTCCTTCGGTCATGTAAGAACTTTCACCGATTCCGACGCATTCTTGTCTCTGAGTGTCGTCTATACGACATCCGACCTTACGAGCAAAGGCGGAGTCTGTAACGGGGTTACATTCGAGTTACATATAATGTTGGTGTACATGAGTACACCACGGTTGAGGTCAGTATTGACCAGTTTGAAAGGTTTTGAACCTTTGGTTATTTTAACCAATCAGGGCAGGGGCCCTTGGTGTGGTTGTGTGTCAGCCATCCACGTGTCAGTACACAGGTGTGTACACTACATTTTAGCTAGGTACGAATTAGGAATATTCTACTTAGTATTACATATAGTTTATATTAGTTTAAATTAATTTAGGCTAATTACATATGAAATATATTCAGTTTATATTTCACTCTATTTTGCGGACGTGCGACCTCGACCGGTCGCGTGCGCAGTGAGTGTCGTAGGTAAGAGGGATCCCTCCCTTTACTTACATCCCGTAAAGGAATACAGCCGTTAAGGCTAAGTCGTAAACCAACCCGGGAATCTTGGCCCCGAGTAGGAGAACTCTCCTACTAAGCCCTTTACAAGGGCTTATCGGCTAAGTAGCGGTAGCTACCGCTTTAAGGAAGAGTCTTCCTCTGTGCGCTAGCCGCACCGTGCGTATACGCACCGGCTACATCTGGTAGCACTTGAAGTTAATCCAACACCTGTGTTGGTAGACTAGGCATCCTCTGCAAAGGATGAATCGGGACGATTGGGATAGTTTGACCCTAGTCCAGCAGGAAGCCTTTAAAAGTCTGTTACCCTTAACGGGGGAAGAAGGCATGAAGCTCCTAGTGGAGCAGGTCCTTGAGACCGTAAAGGCAAGGGTAAATGCCCTCATCGCTCATGAGGCGAGTTATAGTGGAGGTCATTCCACGGGGGTGCGCCCTCCATTATCGTTCAAAATAAAGGAGTTCACCGGGGAGAAGGGTGACAACCTTTACGTGTGGTTGCGAGAGGTCGAAACGGCCTTCGCCACAGCGAATATGACCGCTGATCACTTGCAAGTGGGACTTGCATTGACCCATCTTACGGGAAAAGCCCGTACATGGGCGTTTACGTGTTCGTAGTCAGTCACGGACGTGTTCCCAACATGGAACGTCCTTAAGCAGAAGCCCATGGACATGTACGCAACGCCTGATCTGGTTTTCCAGAATCAACTGGCGTTCCTGAGGTGCCGTCAAGGCACTAAGGACCTGGAGATTTATATCCAGGAGCTTAAGACCCTGTTGGCAGGTATGTACGCGAAAGCGTATTCGGACGATGTGTCCATCCCCGTCTTCATGGGAGGCCTGAGAGAAGGGCCAGCACGTTCGGAATTGTTCCGATGCCGACCCGAATCCCTGGAAGAGGCATTCAAGATGGCGTTCAACGCCGAGAGGAACGGAAGTTCCTCTAAGGTGGGTCCCGAACCCATGGACCTGTGTCAGGTCAAAGCGGAAGAGAAACCTTCCGCTAAAAGTCACTCTGACTCCTTTTGGCAGAGCTTCGAGGAAGAGCTCTTAGCTATATTGCAGCGGCATGTGCCGCTGAGATTCTTTCTGTGTGGGAGCACGGATCATCTGAGGAACATATGTCCGAAAAATCCCCAGCGAGACACTCGCTACAAGGGACCAAGGGTGGGGAAATAGCCCTTGTCCAAGCCGTCGGGAAACGACGGCTACCAGTAGGTGCGGGGCGCCCTACTGGGGGACCCCTCAGGGTAGGGGACGACAGCGCAAAGCCCCGAGGGAAGCGTTGCTTTCTAGCACCGAGTTGGTGTACCAGCCAGGTTTGCTGGTAGTCCTTGCGGACGTGAAAGACTTTGATAAGCCTTGGAGAGTCTTGATAGACTCTGGAGCGTCTGAAAATTATGTCAGACGGGCTTCTATTGAGAAGAGTCGGCTGTATGCCGAGGCCCTAGAGGCACGTTCTCGTGACGTTGTCACGGTCCGTCTTGCGACAGGCGTACAGGTTACTGTACCCAAGGTCTCGATTGACCTTAAGCTGAAGTTTGCAGACTTCGAAAGCTTAGAACGTTGCCTAGTCCTGGATTTGGACTAGAGGTATGACCTCATTCTGGGCATGAAGTGGCTAGAACGCCACGAGCCATGGATAGACTGGAAGTCTAAGCTCATTGGATCAACGCACCCGCGATCGGGTGAAGCATTGGCGAGTCATGAACCCACCTTTGCTCGATCGCAAAAACGGTTCTGGCGTAAGATGCCAGAGATTGGGATGTCTGAAATGATCATTCCCAATGGCGTTAAGGAAGAGTTCCTTAACGAGGGGGATTCGGCGGTTAATCCCCACGCCGTGAACGGCGAGACTGGTGAGTTACCTGTGGTAACTCTAGTGGTAGGGGTAGAGACCCCTGTGGTTAAGCGCGAGGCGCTTCCACGCAAAGAGACCCGTAGTTCGTCTCTTTTGCTCATCGGAAATGATTCCGACCACGCCGTTATAGGCGAGACTCGTGAGTTACCTGTGGTAACTCCAGTGGTAGGGGTAGAGACCCCTGTGGTTAAGCGCGAGGCGCTTCCACGCAAAGAGACCCGTAGTTCGTCTCTTTTGCTCATCGTAAATGATTCCGACCACGCCGTTATAGGCGAGACTAGTGAGTTACCTGTGGTAACTCCAGTGGTAGGGGTAGAGACCCCTGTGGTTAAGCGCGAGGCGCTTCCAAGCGAAGAGACCCGAAGTTTGTCTCTTTCGCACGTCGGAAATGATTCCGACTACGCCGTTATAGGTGAGAACGGCGAGTCACCGGTGGTAAAGGTAGAGACCTCTGTGGATAGGCGCGTGGCGCTTCCAATAGATCGGGCAATAGACTCCCCCCATCTAGGTCTCGGGATGAGTCCCGAGGCCAGTAGTCAGCAGTCCTATCGGATGCTGAATAGTGTGACAGGTATTGTCACATAAGGCGTAAGCCTTGAACGGTTGCCTGGTGTAGGCGAACTGTTGTCGTTGGAGGAGATGACCTTCAACGAGTTTGAGACTGCTGTAAAAGCAGATGAAATCGACGAGGTTGTCGTATTACGTCCGTACGAGGGGTTAAACTCCTCATCTACGATGGACGAGTCAGTTTTGGAGAAAACCAAACAATGAACCAGCGATTTTTAATCGCTTGGTGACCCAACTTTTCCGCCCTCATAGAAAGTACGCTCAGACGTACTTCGACGATATATTCGTTCATAGTCGTGCGGAAGGCGACTTGTCTGATATTCAGACGCACCTGATACATCTTCGAGCGGCAATCGAATGTATGAGAGAGCATCAGTTATATGCAAACTCATCCAAATGTATCTTTGGTGCTGAGGAAATTCCTTTCCTCGGATGCTTCATCGGTAAGGATGGAGTGCGGGCGGATCCCGCGAAGGTGAAAGCCATTGTGGAGTGACCTTCGCCTGTAAATCTTATAGATTTACGGAAGTGGCTTGGATTAGCCAATTATCTCCACAAATACAGCGAGAACTATGCTGAAATGGCGAAGCCATTGACGGGCCTTCTTAAGAAGGATGTTGAGTGGTGTTGGGAAAACAAACACCAAAACGCTTTCGAAGCGCTAAAGGGGATCTTGTTAAAAGCTACCGTTCTTGCTCTCCCAGACTCTGGGAAACCTTTTAGCGTCGTCTGTGACGCCTCCGATTTCGCAATCGGATGTGCTTTTTTACAAGCAGACTACGCGGGACGAGAACGCGTGATTACGTTTCAGTCGAGGCAGCTTAAATCTGCGGAACGGGATTATCCCGTTCATGACAAGGAGCTACTTGCAATGAAGTATACCCTTGTCAAATTTAGGGTTCACCTACTCGGCTCAAAGCCGTTCGTGGTTTATACTGATCACGCGTCCTTACGGACAGCGACAAAGTCGCCTCATCTCTCGCAACGGATGGCCCGTTGGATCTCCTTCTTTGAGGAGTACAACTTTGAGGTTAAGTATAAAACTGGCAAGCAGAACGTGCTTGCAGACGCGTTATCGCGTCGTCCCGATTACGATCTCGCTCACGCGACATTCGTCACCACATCTGTGGTGGATCTCGTACGCCAGGCGTATGAGAAAAACACACAGTGTACGGCGCTAATCAGCGCGTTAGGTGAAAAGGGACTTGGCTCGTCTGAGCTAACCCTGTCAAGTCGAGCTAAAGCTCGTTTACACCGTTACAGGTACTGTGACGGTTTGCTATATTATAGCACGGGCGCGGAGGACACTCCGCGGGTGGTTGTTCCTCATGATGAGGAACTGAAATATAAAGTCCTCTTTGAGGCACATGACGCCCCTACCGGGGGTCATTTAGGTCGGGGTAAGACCTACGGCACTTTAAGCGCTTTGTATTGGTGACCCAAATGTACAAGTGGGTCGGTGCGTATATTCGCACTTGTGAGTCGTGCTAGAGGTCAAACCCTCATCAGATTCAGCTGCTATAGGAAACAGTTGGAAATTGCCAACTATTCGTGAGGACCAAGTCAACCTATAGCATACAATTGGGAATTGCCAATTGTTCGTGTGGGCCAAGTCCATCTATAAATATTAAGGTGAGCCTATGGAGGAGTAGCCGTTCCAACGGCGTGTTGAAAATCCATTTGGATTTTATCTTCGGTTTTACCGAAGGCCGGTCGGTTCCACCGGCGTTTCGGTCTTTGTAGACCGTTTGAGCAAGATGCTCAACTGGCAGCGATGCCAGTCCAGTGATGGACAAGACGGAACGCGTTAATCGCGTGAAATCCATTAGTATGGATTTATCTTAGG
>CM047592.1:8768901-8818161 GCA_026184515.1 Peronosclerospora sorghi
CCTGACAGCGGTGCCAGAGTCCATTGATGGACAAGAAGGAACGCGTTCATCGCGTTGTTATGGATTTTCTCCGGAGCTTATGTCCGGATTCTTCAAGCGTTGGAGTGAGATGCTTCCTATGATCGAATTTGCCATAAACAATTCGGTGCATGCATCTACGGGGTTTACCCCGTTTAATGTGAACGGATTCGTAAATCCGCGGGTTACGTTGACGCCACGTGTGTGTGGCCCAGGTCTTGAGGGGGGAGGATTCCCCGATGTCAGCTCTGTATGCACCTGTCCGTTTGTTTGGCCTACCCGGCAGGGCGGCCGGCAGGCTGCCCGACCAGGTGCAGCTCGGGTCTGCGCTTGTAGCCGCCACGGCTCGCGCACTGGGCGCCTTCCACGGCCCCAGCGACCTAGAAGAATCTATTGTTTGTTTGTTGGGCCTACCCGGCAGGGCGGCCGACAGGCTGCCCGACGGCAGGACGGGGCGGAGCGTCTGATGGCGCGACTCCATCATCGGGGTCAAACCCAGTATTTGGTGAAGTGAAAGGGTTATCCACATTCACAGAGTTCATGGGAGTTTGAGACTTCCCTGCGGCAGGATTGCCGTGACGTCGTTGACGCTTTCGAGCGGGAGAATACCGCTGTGTCAACGACCAAAGGGGCGGGGTAAGCTCCTCCACTCCCAGTAGTTGGGAGCTCTCCGGAGGCAGATGCGGAACCCGCACTGTTCTCCGGCACCCTAGTGAGGGCACGGGCGCTAGCATAGCGCATGAGATAAGGGGCACGAACTGCCCCGTGGGTTTGGCTCTGGCAAACGCCAAGCACAATGCCCTCTCTATCCGAACGTCACGTTCGGAATAGCTGTTGTACAGCTTTAAAAAACTCGGGAGACGTTTCTCCTCTCCGCCTAAGCGCGGAACTTCTGCTCTGCCTCTTTGGCATATTCTCCTTGCAGGAGAATGAAGGGAACCTCGCGGAGGTTCCAATATCGGCACCCTGTGCCTGTTTCTCGAGGCGCTCTCGATATGAGGTAGCAGTGAACTGCTTCTGCGTGAGCAGTTTTTCCCGGAGTTGATTCCGGCGTGTGATGTGTTGCGGCTGTACAGTCGCGAGGCCAGGGGTATAGAAGACTAAACCCGTCTGTCCATCATTCCTTGCCCACTTTGGGAGGTCACGAGGACCTCCCAAACGATATACCGCCCGTGGAGGGCGCATGGGGGGCGTGCAAGGAAGCTTGTAACGCCTGTGCGGTATTTTGAGCCTCTTGAGCTGCGTCCAGATCAGTAGTGGTGATCGCCTTCGGCGATATGTCATCCGAGGTTGGTTCCGATGCGCAATTTCACGCGGCAGTATAGCCGCTGGACCAGGGCTATAGGAGGATAAACCCCTCTTTACCGCGTTCTTAGCCCTCTTTTGAGGGTCGCGAGGTCCCTTCCGTGCCCGTCCGGCACGTCGGGCCTCTTGAACCAAGGACGGTTCATTGGTGGTGGTTGCCTGTGGCAACCTGGAGGTATCATCACTAGCGGGTAACGGTGGCGCACGAGTTAGTGCGTTTTCCCCACGTGTGGGGAATGGGTTGGATGACTGATAGCGCCGTTCGGCGCTATCAACATGGCCAGCCGTTGGGGAGAGCTCCCCAAGGGCGGCCAATTCCGAGTTGTCGGAATAGTTTGCGTCCATAGCACCATTGAAGGTGTACAATGGACAGCCAGAGGTACTATAGTTGGAGTTCTACAAGATTTTAATTATTGTGTAAGCAATAGTTTTGATGGGGGAGGATGTAACGGGGTTACATTCGGGTAACACTGAGTGTTGGTGTACATGAGTACACCACGGTTGAGGTCAGTATTGACCGAGTTGAAAGGTCTCGAATCTTTGGTTATTTTAACCAATCAGGGCAGGGTCCCTTGGTGTGGTGGTGTGTCAGCCATCCACGTGTCAGTACACAGGTGTGTACACTAAATTTTAGCTAGGTACGAATTAGGAATATTCTACTTAGTATTACATATAGTTTATATTAGTTTAAATTAATTTAGGCTAATTACATATTAAATATATTCAGTTTACAAAAATACTTAAGACTGCCAGGCGCGCGACCACGCCCGGTCGCGCGCGCAGTGAGTATTGTCGCCTAAGTGAGTTCTCCCTTACGCTACCTCCCTTTATAAGGGATGTCTTGTTACAAGGGGTTAGCGAAAGCTATCTGTAAACCACCCCGGGAATCTTGGCCCCGAGTAGGAGAGCTCTCTCCTACTAAGCCGTTTTATAAGGGCGTATCGGCTAAGTAGAGGCGAACGCCGCTTAAAGGAAAGTCTTCCTCTGTGCGCTAGCCGCACCGTGCGTGTACGCACCCGGCTACAATGGTGCTCCCGCACATGCCATCTATGATGACATCCTTCCGCGGTATCGGTGTCTGTGCCGGTACCGTCGCTACGTTCAGCTTGTTGTAAGCGTGAACGATTCTCCACCCACCTGTGGACTTTTTCACACTAAAGGTGGGGATAGAGTGCGGTGAGGTAGACTCCCGCACTTGGCCTGATTTACGACGAGCCTCGAAAAACTCGTCGATCGCTTTTACCTGATCACGCGGCAACGGCCATTGCCGCGTAACACAATACTTCGTGCCTGGCTCGAGGTCAATCTCATGACGAGTTCCCTTATCCTTAGGGAGCTCGCTAGGTACTTCTTCTGGGAATACGTCAGCGTATTCTCGAAGTACCTCATAAAATGGGGAGTTCGCTTTAAGCGACTCCCAGCTCCGCGCTTCAAAGCGCTGAACTCTCGTTTGATCATTGGGAGCCTCTTTCCAAATGTTTTCCACTTGTAATGTGGATATTCGTTCACGAATATCCACTACATCATCTGTTGCAACGATGATACAGATCTGTTCGATCTGACCATCGTCCAAGTTTCTCATAAACTTCTTCCAGCTTAGGGCTGGAAGAGCCATCACCTCCGAACCTTCTTTCGGAGGGTGTTCCATCAACACAGACTGGGTAGCTAATCCGGTATCCGTTTGCGTCAAGACGTTGATCGTCTCGACGGAACTGCCCATGCAATCAGACGCACTCGTCTGATTGACTGCTACACGGTGATTACGATTCACCGTGTGCGAATACTCATCATCATGGTGACTACTTCCTACCATGGAATTTTGGCAATCAGATGTGCTCGTCTGATAGGCCGACTTTTCTGCGACACGGTGGTCTTTATCACCCGTGTGCATGGCTAACGCAACGTGGTGGTCACTGGCCACCACGGAGTTTTGCTCACGATTGCACTCGATCGTTAGTTCACTCTCATCAACACGGAATTCATTCGTCGTGTTGGAACCTTCGGTCGCACAGAGGATGTTTCCCACTGTGGATACATTTTCATTCTCACGGTGGTCTTTATCACCCGTGGAATGTTTCTCTCCAACACGCAACGACTCTTCTGTTGCTTGTGGTAGTCCCTCTGGACTCTCACCAGCGGAGGTACCTTCCGCTGATCGTGTCAGAACAGACATGGTGGTGCCATCGCTATCCACCAGACTGTCTGACGCTGCGGTTGTATCCTCTGATACAGCCGGATCACACACACGGTGATCAGATCCTGTGTGTCCGCCGCAGTCGATCGATAGGTTAACCCAGTCGATCGAAGGTTTAAACTTGGACATCCATGGGATTCCAAGTATCACATCGAACTTCTCATCTAAATCGAGGACGATGAATTCATCCTCGAATGACAGTTCATTCAACTCGAAGCGTGTTTTAATCACACGCTTTGGAATAGTCACGGTTGCACCTGTTGCTAACCGGACTGACAACATACTTCGTGGGGTCTCTACCTCCACGAAGCTCAACAGCGTTAGACTCTGAGTTCTAACGAAATTGTTTGACGCTCCTGTGTCAAACAAAGCTCGCATGGGGACATCGCTCCCGTGCGGCTTAACCTCCAGGGTGATAAGAGGCTTACCATCACCCTGCACCTTTTGACAGGACATAGTCCCGTCTGGGGCTATTACCCTCACATGCCCTATGTCGGCATGTGGGATAACATTCCCAGTAGGGCGCCCCGCCCCTACTGTTGTTCTACGTTTTTTTGCACCAACAGGGTGATGTCCCTGTTGGTGTCGCCGTGCAGCGGACGGTTGCGTCCGCTGACCGCTTGGCACCGGACGCCCTGCCATACACTCATGGTCAAAATGCCCCACTTTCGCGCATCGATTGCAGCGAATATTCTTCTTAAATTTCGGTTGCTTCGAGTTCGAAGCAACCGCAACCGATAGGTCCATCGGCTCTGGACCTCCGCTGCCCATGCTCTGGCGCGGGTGGCTGTTTCTTGAGACGAAGTGTGAACTTCGTCTGCACGACTGCTGCTTGTTGACATGCTGTTGCGGCATGTCAAAAGCGAAGGGCTGTTGAGCCCTTCGGCTGTACCCAGCATGCGATGACGCTGATCGCATGCTGAACTCCTCACGGATGTTGATGTCAATGGCATCCCTCAGAGTATCTGGCGCGCGCCGGTAAAGACTCTGTTTTACGGGACCATCATTGAGTCCCTTCATGAAACCAGTGACCTGCATAGCAGGGGGAACCGGCTCATACACAATATTTGACAGCAAATATTGCGTCTTCTGAGCGTAAGCTTGGAGGTCAAACTTACCTTGCCGGAGTTCCATAAACTCCTGCCGACTACTTAGCTCCATTTCTGGAGCTTCAAATTTGAGCTTTAGCTCAGCTTTAAATTCCTTATAAGTAAGGAGCGCAGAGTCATCAGTGGCTCTGCGACTCATCGCCCATGCCTTGGCTCTGCCTCCTAGACATGTTGTGGCGAAGTACGCCTGTTGACGTTCGTCAACAATATTTTGCGCAGAGATGGCATCTTCCACCTCTGCGAACCATCTACGAAGGGGCTCGCCCCCTTCGCCGGTAAAGGGCGGTACTCGCGCCTTTACTACTTCAACGCTATGCGTTGCAGGTGAAGTTGCGGTCCGCGCTGCCTCTGGCGCGGGCCGTACTGGATTTTCTAGGTGGTTTAGCCTAAAGCGGTTCACCACCTGTACCACTTCCTCCGGGGACTTACTCTTGAGGAAGGTAATGATGTCCGTCCCCATAGACCGAATCATTTCCACCGTCGCGTCTTTACTACGCGACGAGAAGTGAGGGAAGTGTTTATTCACGTCTTCCAGCGTTCTTTCTCGCTCGGCAGCCGACATGTATCGCGACATGATGCCGAGCGGCTCTTAATCTTCGCTCCGCTATTTAACTAGCAGAACGGAACTGTGGTCGTTAAGACGGACCACAAACTGCTACCTGGTGTAACAGGACTGATCCTGTTACTGGCTTACACTGTGTTGTGCGAGGAAGCGCGCAATACAAAAGGGATAGGATTAGTTGATAACAACTAATCCTATAATAAAAGTAAATATATGAAAATTCACTTGTTGCTTAGAACGCAAAATTAAGAGTGTTTATTTAATGGGTGGTTTAGAGGCTAATAGTATAGTAACTAACTAATTAATATAATAATATCAAGTCTTTAACTAACTATACTATTAGTTAACCTGCAAGATTCGGTATTTATACCGAATCGACTTTTCCTTCTTAGATTATAATAACTTATAATCTCTTATTTAAATTTCAGACAACGCTTCTGAAATTAAACTGTGATATTCTAACTTGAATATCAATTATGTAATGGCACCCCATTACAGTCTACCCGATTCCGTTATGTCGGATCGGGATCCCCGTTTTACAGGACAATTCTGGGGAGCGTTGTTTAAGGTGCTAGGCACCAAGCTCCTCATGTCCACTGCGGATCATCCGCAGACGGACGGGCAAACAGAACGCGTTAATCGCGTTGTTGAGGATATTCTCCGGAGTTTATGTCCGGATTCTCCAAAGAGTTGGAGTGAGATGCTTCCGATGGTTGAATTTGCTATCAACAATTCGGTACATGAATCTACGGGGTTTACCCCGTTTTACGTGAACGGATTGGTGAATCCGAGGGTTCCGTTGACGCCACGTGTTTGTGGCCCAGGGCTTGAGGGGGAGGATTCCCCGATGTCAGCCCTGTATCTGTTCGAAAGCACATCGATAAGTTTTTATCGATGCGCCTTAGTGTCTTACGACACGTCTGCGATGCCATGGCGGAAAGCCAAGACAATCAGAAGGAGCAAGCTGACCGCAAGGGGCGGCGTAACGAAAATGTGTACAAAGTAGGAGAAAGTGTTTTATTAAAAGCTAAAAATCTTCCTACACATGCAGTTTCAAATGTGTTGCGCAATAAACTGCACCCCAGGTTTGTGGAGCCCTTTAAGGTATTAGCCCTAAAGGGCTTGTCGTATACCTAAGACATCCCGAAGGCGATGCTTACGCATCCAACCTTCTATGTGGATATGCTTAAGCCATACCAGAACCCGGAGGCGGTTCCCCTCTCGGAGGAGGGTGAGAAACCGGATAGCTGAAAGGCGCAACAGGTCGGAACATCTCCGACAGGGTTGAAATACGACCCTGAAGCTCCGCAACGAGAGACTCGAGAGAGGCAAGACGCCCCTCGATGCGTTCATTCGCACTCCCTTCGTTGCGGAGTCCCTCCTTGGAATCTTGGATGCGACGGCTGTGTCGATCACAGCGCTCGTGGAACTCACGTCGCAATTGCGCGACCCCCTCCTCCAGTGCTCGATACGGAGGGTACTCCACATTACGATGTGGAACGCCTGATGGCACGACGCCATCATCGGGGTGAGACCCAGTACCTGGTGAATTGGAAAGGGTATCCACATTCCCAGAGCTCGTGGGAGTCCGAGACTCCCCTGCGGCAGGATTGCCGTGACGTCGTTGACGCTTTCGAGCGGGAGAATCCCACTGAGATTCAACGACCAAAGGGGCTGAAGAATCCCCTTCACTCCCTGTATCTGGGAGTTCGCCGGAGGCAGATGCTGTGCTTTCATTGCTCTCCGCCACCACATCGAGAGCAGAGCGCGTATAATAGGAGTCAGGTAATTGCCCTTGCGCTTTGGCCTGAGCATAGACCAAGCGTAGCGCTCTCTATACCCGAACGTCGTGTTCGGAAAAGCTGTTGTACAGCGCATCGAAACTGGGGAGGCGTTTCTCCCTTTTCCGACCAGGCGCGGAACGCCTGTTCTGCGTCTTCGACGCTTTCGTCCCTCAGGAGAACAATGGGAATCTCGCGAATAATATCCACGAGGACACCGCGTGCCTGCTTCCCGAGGCGGGTCCGGTAGGATTTAACGGAATAATGTTTGGGCGTTAGTAGTCGGTCCTGGAGTTGGTTCCGATGCGCAATTTCACGCGGCAGTATAGCCGCTGGACCAGGGGTATAGGAGGCTAAACCCCTCTTTACCGCGTTCTTAGCCCTCTTTTGAGGGTCGCGATGTCCCTTCCGTGCCCGTCCGGCACGTCGGGCCTCTTGAACCAAGGACGGTTCATTGGTGGTGGTTGCTGTGGCAACCTGGAGGTATCACCCCTAGCGGGTAACGGTGGCGCACGAGTTAGTGCGTTTTCCCCACGTGTGGGGAATGGGTTGGATGACTGATAGCGCCTTTCGGCGCTATCAGCATGGCCAGCCGTTGGGGAGAGCTCCCCAAGGGCGGCCACTTCCGAGTTGTCGGAATAGTTTGCGTCCATAGCACCATTGAAGGTGTACAATGGACAGCCAGAGGTACTGGCGTTGGATTTCTCCAACAAGATTTTGATTATTGCGTAAGCAATTGTATTGATGGGGGAGGATGTAACGGGGTTACATTCGAGTTACATAAAATGTTGGTGTACATGAGTACACCACGGTTGAGGTCAGTATTGACCGGTATGAAAGGTTTTGAACCTTTGGTTACTTTAACCAATCAGGGCAGGGGCCCTTGGTTTGGTGGTGTGTCAGCCATCCACGTGTCAGTACACAGGTGTGTACACTACGTTTTAGCTAGGTACGAATTAGGAATATTCTACTTAGTATTACATATAGTTTATATTAGTTTAAATTAATTTAGGCTAATTACATATTAAATATATTCAGTTTACATTTCACTCTATTTTGCGGACGTGCGACCTCGACCGGTCGCGCGCGCAATGAGTGTCGTAGGTAAGAGGTAGCCCTCCCTTTACTTACATCACATAAAGGGGATACAGCGTTAAGGCTAAGTCGTAAACCAACCCGGGAATCTTGGCCCCGAGTAGGAGGACTCTCCTACTAAGCCCTTTACAAGGGCGTATCGGTTAAGTAGCGGTAGCTACCGCTTTAAGGAAGAGTCTTCCTCTGTGCGCCAGCCGCACCGTGCGTATACGCACCGGCTACAGAGTCGATAATTGAGACTTCTGCCCCAGAGTCGAATAACATCGTTGCGTTCTGGTTGTTTATCTTACCACAGGCTTTCGCCTGCTCGAACCATTTGTCGGGCGCATGATACTTACAGTATCCGCGAGATTCCCCAGGCAGCAGATCCAACTGCATGACCACCTTCGATCGGGAATATTCATCGGTCGTGAGATTGTAGACCGGATGATCCCGATCGACGCAATTGAGAATAGAACATGTATTTTCGGTTTTATTCTCCTTGCCGACATATGCATAGATGCCAAACGTTGATCGCTCGGCTCGATCCAGAATCCAACCTGGCGAGCGTTCTAGTTTAACATCCTCTCAACGTCAGGTGGAAGCATCCCCGCGTGCATACCCGGCACATACCACTTGCGCATCATATTGAAGAACTCTTCGATCTTTCACTGGCCGGCCTCGTGGATCTCTCCACATGACTTTCACACGAAGAGGCAGTGATCGGTGGGGTAGCCGCGTCTTTCACACTTCTTGCATATCAACTTCTTCCAGAAGCCCCGATCATCGTGCTTGCTTGACCCGCAGTGAGAACACTTCCTGCGAGGTTAGTCCGGATCGGACTTGTTTCCACTCCTGCCCTTCCGATCTGCCTGGTCAGGCGTCGATCTGGTTCTTGGGGAAGGTTCCGTGACGAAGATGTGACGATATTGGTTCTCGTCTGACTCCTGACTAGACTGGCCGCTATTTTCTTCTTCCGATCCAGTGCTGTCTTCAGTCGCGATCGCCTTAACAGCTCGTGCCGATCTGGTCAGGGGCCTCTTCACCGGATCGGTCTGGGTCTTAGATCTGTAACGACCCGATCCATTGGCGCCCTTCGCCCTCATGCTGCGTGAGTGTTGCAACGTCCGAAACGTCTGCTCCACTTCCCCCACATCTTTGAGGCGCAGCAGAGTGAGCTGATCTGCCAGCTCTTGGTCATCAAGGGTACTGATATAGTGACCCACGTGCTCATAGCGGCACCGGTCGGCGGGTTGCTTTCCTTGATCACCATCCCGGCGCAAATTGCAGCCACGTGCAAACGGTGCAAGTACTTAATCGGCTTCTCGTCGCCCCTCTTCTGCATATGATGGTATTTGCGGGCGCTAGAGAATCCGTAGTTGCAGTACTACCCCTCAAATTCTGAACATAGCAGATCCCAGTCAGATCGGACATCCCGAATCAACTGTTGGATCCAGTTCGCAGCCGGTCCTTTCAGCAGATCTCTGAAGATCAAACACCGTTTCCTTTTTGGTGTCTGATCCTGCAAGAAAGCAGGCTTGACCCGACCAAACCACGATCTGGCTTACTCCTCGTCGGCGTCCTTGCCAGTGAAATCCTTGAGATCCGTGGTCGCAGCCATGCGAATGCGTGGGATCGCAGTAGATCCAAAATCAAAGGCGGTCGTAGAGGCTAGGTTATCCCTGCGCGTTCTGTCCGAACCTGCACCGTCTTACCCATAGTGGTCATCCGGATCGCCGATCGACTCCATGTCGAAATCGCTGTTTTTGCTTGATCGGCGCGGTTGGTTTGGCTTCGGCTTGCGTCTTCCTCTGCCAACTGGTCTTCCACCTCGGGTAGCCTTATCCGTTGATGCCACTGACTCCATATCAACATCCCGGCAAGTATTGACATTTTGCCTGGCAGATCGGTCCTGGGCATGTGGGTGCGGAGACGATCGGTATCCCATGAAACGCTCCATCATTGCCTCAAACATGGCTTAGACGTTAGCTTGGGTCATGGGCAGCGTGTTGTAATCCTCCTTTGGGGGTACTGAAACATGTGGGGTCTCCTGGGGCCCCGACCGGCATGCAGCGCCATGCTGCTTCACGTCCTTTTTATGCTCCCATGGGGTATGATCCACCCCATGGTCATCCGCTCAACACAGACCTCCAACTCCGATGAGCTATTAGAGGAAGGTGGAGACTGATACAGCGATTTATCATCGGAACACACATCATCGTGTGCTGCCGTGGCCTCAGCGACCTTCAATGCCACGGTGGGAGTTGGGCGGCGAACCGCCCCCACCAAAGTCACCAAATGATCATGGACGGTCGGCATCGACAATTCCAGCTTCCAAGTGTCCAGATCAAACAGTTTATGTACGTTGGCGAGGTTTTGCAATTTTATTTTTTTTGCCGACCTCAGCCAACATCGCCAGCAGGTTCTTCACCAATAGCAACGGCCGATCGCTTTGGATCGGCTCGGTGGTGGGTCCGAGAAGGCGATCGGGGATCTGGGGTTTTAAGGTCTGCATTACCTGGTCTTCACGAATAAATCGCTTTAACTCGTGGATGTAATACATCCTGGTCAGGTCCTCTTCCTTGATAACCCCATCCCCGACCTGCGACTTTTCTTCCAAGTCGTCTTCATCGGGTGGCATTCCGAGCCTCTGCTTGGGAACCTTGGGAAGGTGGATCTGATCGTTCCGATCAGCCTCCAAGCCGTTTTCATCTTTTATTTTCCATCAAATCTCTCATTCAAATGCATAGGATCAGGGCAAAAGTCCTGATCCTTTCCATAACTTTAGCAAGACTTGTTATAGTCCCGATCGGCTCCGGTGGGAGCCTTATGGGGATGTAAAAAGTTATTAATCCCGATCTGGTCCTCCACCCGGACAAATCGGACATCGCCATCCTTATCGACAACGAGAACATAAGGCGATAGCCGTTCCTTATGTCCTTTCCAGAACGATTCCACATTTAATTCATTATAATCAATTTTTGACGAGATATTATCTCGGTGATATCCGCGATCACCAAGTGATCCGGGCACGCGCACTGTAACAGGGTTACATTCGAGTCACATTTAGTAGGTGGTGTTCGTGAGTACACTACGGTTTGTGTCAGTATTGACCAGTTCGAAAGGGTTTGAACCATTGGTTATTTTAACCAATCAGGGCAGGAGCCCTTGGGGGTGGCGTGTCAGCCATCCACGTGTTGGTACACAGGTGGTGTACACTACATTTTAGCTAGGTACGAATTTGGTAAGTTCTACTTAGTATTACATATAGTTTACATTAGTTTAAATTAATCTAGGCTAATTATATATTAAATATACATTCGGTTTTCATTTTCACTCGACGACTACAGACGCACGACCTCGACCGGTCGCGCGTGTAGTGAGTGCAGTAGCGTAAGGGGAGCCCTCCCCTTAGCTACACCCTTAGTAAGGGAGCCTTACGTTAAGGAATTACCGAAAGCTAAGTGTAAACCAAACTGGGAATCTTGGCCCTGAGTAGGAGAGCTCTCTCCTACTAATCCCTTTTATAAGGTCGTATCGGCTAAGTAGCGGCGAACGCCGCTTAAAGGAAAGTCTTCCTCTGTGCGCTAGCCGTACCGTGCGTATACGCACCGGCTACACGCACCATTGTGGTGGAGACAAGTTCAAAATCGAACACCGTAGTGTCGAGAACCTGACCACCATCGTGCCCAGCCTTCCAACTGACGGGGGGGTTACCCCGCGAACCTTAGCCTACGATCCGATCTGATCGTCCGCTGCTAGCAGACGACCGATCATCAGCATAGGATGCCTGGTCCGATTTTTGCGTCTCCATCTCACCTTGTGTACCTGATGGAATGGGCTGGTTGCACACTTGGTGGATCGTCGCTGTGAATTGATTTGGGTCTAAAATGCGAGACCGTGCTGGGTGGTGTACCCTGGGCGGAATTCTTCACACTGGGTACGGGCAAACTGGTTATACTTAAAGTAAGTATAGTCCAAAGGGCAGATCGCTTAACCGATCGTAGAGCCCAACCAATGCGAGAATAAAAGACCAATATTCCAATATGGAGACCCAACGAGAACGTGACAAACTCCACGAACGATATCTCCACGTAAAAATCCAAAAACTTGGTTACACGTTCCAAACGTGTGTAACATGGGCTTGCGGAGCCGACCAATGCGTACTCCCGTCGAGGGACTTCCGGCGGGCCAAGTGCGTCTGTAACGCGTCCCGGCCGGGTATAATGAGATAGAGGGGGTTACACGACCCTCTGCTCCCAAACACTCCGCGGCGTGCAGAGGCAACTAACTTACTTGGCAAAGATGCGAACGACTTCCTCGTTGAGGTGTTAACGACCAAAAATCCAAAACGGTAAAAACCAAAAGACTCTTAGAAGGAAAACCCAAAACTAACCAAATACATCTTCCTACGGTCCCCAATATGTACAAACATGAAATATGTAAGTACACGCAATATCATGTGACTTACCAAAATCTGTGTTCTTGACACTTCTTGCACACGATAGGCTTAAAGCCCCCCTTCTTTCCCACCAATCTTGAATTAACTTCACCACATATCAGCAGAACCATCCAGATTTCATGGACATTTACCACCACTCTGGCTACTACGTAGCTGACAACCAGTCCGCTATCTACGCGTCTTATCTCCGTTCGTACCGGACGGCTATCACGACCACATTAATTTTCCAGTATGTGATCGCAGAATTATTCGAGATTCCGTCGACGGGGGAGCTCTTAGCCGTGAATCGCGACGTGAAACCCCTGCTTGCGGCACTGGGGATGAAAGAGGGTGAGCATTATGTGGGCTTTGATCTTCAGGATCCAGAAGCAATCATCTGGTGGGTAAAAGATCCGCAAAACTAGCCAAACATCGACCGGATCTGTCGCGCTGGGATGGAGCTCGTTCGAAAACAGCACCTTGTGACCAATCGTGTGAATGCACTAGACCTGTTAATGATGATGGGCGAGAGTACGTATCACAGCCCGCCGTCGCTGCATCTTTCCAGCTTTTGTCCCTCCAAAGCGCTGCCCAATGCGCACGACTGTCAAGCCTTTTTTCACCGCGAGGAGTTCTACAAGTGCGACCGCTGGTTCTGTGGCGCTCAGTCGCTTCGTTTTAGCCAATCCGTCCCTGACCGCAGAGCTCTATGTGCCACACATCAAGGCTAAGCCTGGAAAGGTGTCGATTTAACAGGGCGTCTATTTAACAAATTTTAGGCGTCGATTTAACAATCCCTTTTTATTATTTGATATTTGTGTACTATTAATATTTATTAATTTTAAATTTTTATAATTAATTTTTTTCAAACTATTTCTTAGTTTCTAAATCAAAATGTAATAAATTAAACTAATTTTATTTTTTAGGAAAGTAGTCTAATTGGTAAAATCATAGTCTCCAAATTATTGTTATGGGATCAAATCCCATTTTTCTGCTTAAAAAATATTATAAGACAAAAAAATTATAAGATCTGAAATTAGTTAAATTCAAGTTATAAAAATAAAATTATTTTAAATACTTTTTAACCAAAGGGAATTTAAATTTAGATTTATAATATTTTTTATATCATTCCCTCCATAACAAATAAGAAAAAAAATCCTAGAGTATGTGGTGGTCAAGTTCAAAATCGAACACCGATGTGTCCGGAACTCGACTACTATCGTGCCCAGCCGACCAACTTACGGAGGGGTTCCCCGCGAACCTTCGCCTGTATGCCGATCGGGTGACCGATCAGCACTTCAGGGCGCCTGGTCCGATTTAGCTTTTGGTTATCCCCTTGAGTACCCATTGGTATGGGTGATAACGCACTCGGTAGACCGTCGCGGAATATGAATCTTGATGGATACCGATATGTAGGGTGACACTTCTGGGGTAACTTGTACCAATATTCCAACGAAAGATAAACCAAACAATCCGATCGGCATGGAGCGAAAATTGTCACTCCAAATGCAAAAAAAACTCGGGCAGACCGCGCGTAGCAGGGTGGGGACCCAGCCAATGAGAAATTTGGGGCGGACCGCGTGACGCGATGCGTAGACCCGACCAATAATCTGGGGTAGATCGCGAGATGAGATGTGGAGAACCAGACAATACAATGATAGTAAACACGTTCCAAACGTGTGGGGCTTGAGCAGTGAGTAAACGTAGAGGAACGCTTCCCGTCGTGGAACTTCCGGAGGATTTATACGCCTGTTGCGCGTCTTGCCGGGAAAAATGAGCTAGAGGGGACTGTGTTAACCCTCTGCTCCCAATAACTCCGCGGTAGGAGCGGCGACTTATGCGAGCCAAAGAACAACGAACACTATATTTAATATCCAATTAAAACCTAATATGTAAACTACATGCAAAATCGTGTGACTCACCTAAATCTACGTACTTAACACTCCAGACACACGATTGGCTTAAAATAATCCCCCTTTTCAGACTACCCGATCGCTCCAACTTGATCAATGGTACACTGGTACATGCTAGTCAAAAATTTTCATCTGCACTTCACCGCAAGTAATAAAGGTGTTTCAATATATATAATTTTAATTTTAATAAAAACATTTAAAAATTAATATTATTTTTTTTACATTATTCGGCTTCCTTCACTGTGATTCCGGGTGTATAACCAAATACTTCGGTTAAAACAGTCCAAAAACGGCGCTATATGACCCGACATCCTTCTTTACACTTGCCGATCCGTCAAAGCTTGGAATGATCAAATCTTCGTTCGGATCGACGACCAAATATGGGGAGGGCAATCGCCTACTTAGGCTGCTTCCTTGGCGCGATCTCTATTAGTGCCTCTTTATCCACATCTGTTCTTAGCGTAATACCAGCGGTCAAAATTTCCTTTTCACCCCTGGTGCATTTTATAATTTTCGATGACTATTGGAATAGACCGACTATCTTCCCAATCTCTCTTCGCTCCAATTCCCTAATCAACTAGGTCAAAATAGATCTTCCTTAAAGTACAAAGCATCTTGGTCGCCTTCATTGTATAAAAAAAGTTCAGACACGTATCAACAATCTTATTATAAACTTCGTTCGGTTGTAGCGTTCCGCTTGTAAGCGTAACTGGACAATGGATGTCATCGTCATCGTGATGGCATAGATGGTCACCACCTGAATATTATCAGGATTGAAATATTAAGGACACGGCTCGTAACCATTTTTCGCCCATAGCTCAAGTCATATGGGTCTTTCGATACGGATAAAAACGGATCGGGCAGCCTCCGTCGTACTATCTTTCTGCGATTCATGAGAGTTGACCGTTGGGGTTTCCACCGAATATAAATATATATATGACGTTCTAAATTGGAATCGACTCCACCGCCATCTTGTGTACCGTATCACTTCGTGACTCTAGATAACACCGTGATCCAATTATAATTATGATCTACAAATAAAATGGAAAATACTTTATCTGGTGTATCGTGCCAATCCCAATACTTGTCAGATGTAAAGGAAGCGGTGGTTTCTCTGGTCTGACGAAGTACCAGATAGATAAGATAAAAGTACTCCACGTGGAGAACCGGGTCAAGTTATAGTGAGGCTAACTATAACCCAGGAACAGATCAAAATCTCAATCTGGATCAGGTGCATATGCTATCGAAAACAAATGGAGAAGTTATAAAACTTGTGGAAATCGATATAATTTTTCGAAGAAGCCCTCAAAAGCCAGGTTCAAAATGCTTGAATTACAAAGAGGAGAGAAAGAGGAGGGGACCGAGTATGTAGAACAATCTGTGATCATGATCTTAAAAAACACTGGCGCAAATCGGTTGAATTCCTCTAACCATGAAGATCATCCGCCCCAAGATTTTCGGCACAGAAAACGGATCTACTGCGCCAAAAACTACCGGCAAACACCTCGATCTTATTCGGGCATTATCCATCCCGATGAAGGAGTTCGGGATCATCGCGATCCGAACGAGCTATTCGACCTTCATCTGAAAAATGATAAAAAAGCCATGCTTAATCATTTGTTGCCGTTAGGGGAGGCGATCCGCCAAGAAATGTCAATGCCTACGACTGGATTACATCGTTATCAGCAGATCAATCAGCACTCAGCAATTGACAATCGAGGAGTGACGAACATTCCGACTCATCCTTATACGAGTCCGCTTCATCTGAAAAGGAATCAACCGGTTCAAACGTCGGCATTACGCGTGTAACGCTAGGTTCAAATACAATCGCCCTTCAAAATTAAGCTGAGAAGTACAGATTGAAAGCCGAAATTAGGTAGGTGTCAAAATTGGTAAATGAAGTTCAACTGAAAGAACATTACAGGTGGATCGCCGAATCAAAATTTCTATCAGAGAGAAGGATCGAGAACCAGCATGATCTTGATCTCCCGCGCTATGATGTCTTTAGTGTATCGATGAAGCATGAAAATTGTAGATATTTGGAAATAATGACTTGTGAAAAGTGCGATAACGGGGCCCCCCACAGAACAATTTTATTGTGAAAAATGTGTAGGAAAACTTCATGAGTTGGTTATTGTCCGATCGAGGAACTTTTCTAAAAAGATGAGACAGTGTACTTGCCTACCAAGCATAGCACGGCAGCTAGGCTCCCCACCCGTGGTTTTGAAGTTGTAAACTATAAGTTGGAATATGGATCCAGCCGATTGGTGCTCCATTTGGATGGAAGAATATTTATGACCAAAAGTTATTGTGGAATTGGATATATTGTTGGAAGTTCGTGTACCCATTTTGCATTTTGCGCCCTTACAAGATGGTGAAAGTCCATTGGCTGATGAGGGAGTATATATCTTGGTATACATTGGCAGTTACATTTAAGTTGCATTTAGGTATGAACAGCTACTTAAGTAACTTACATAATACACTTTTCAATTTTCAAGCTTAAGCACAACTTATCTGAAACCACCGCGACCGACGATCGCCGTATACTAGCTTGACTCTGCCACAGATACTACCTGGTCAAAGGTGCTCAGACCAGGTAGTTTAAGATCTGACATAGAGAATAAGGACATCAAGTCGTTTTTTCTACAGTTTATGAGCCCAAGGCACGCATAAGTATTACGCGGATTTTTCTTGGGGTTGCGAGTGTGCTTTCGTGGATTTTTCGTGGTTACGTCGCGTGGAACTAGGGGAAAGTCATCTGTTACGAGGGATAGTGGTGTGACGTCTGATATCGACGGTTTCGATTTGCTTATCTTAATAAGAGTGGTATTCAAAGATATCTAAGCAGTTTACTAGCGTAAAGGTTTGGCATTCACTACTCGACCTAATATTTCATGTAAGAATACTAAAAGTTTTAATGAATTTTTCATTTTTCGAAAAAGATAATACAATAACAAGTGGCTCCGAAGAAAATGATGTTCCATCCCCAAGTGATTTGAGGCATCGTGCAAGGATTGAAGGATATAACGACGCGCCTGGCTTTCGTGGAGGAAGGGAAGACCAAGCGGTCAGTTGCTAGTGTCTCGTCCGGGTCGAGGAAGGGCTCCCCGGTACGTGCGAAGGACAAATAGTTTCGTGAAAGCCTGTGAAACTACCGTACGTTCAATCAACAGATAACTTTGAATGATCTGGACGAGGACGAATGGGTAGAAGTTGGCGAGGGTCCACGCCCGAACATGAACGCACAACCCGTGTGGCACCATATGGAGTGCCGGGTGCGGGCGGCATTAATAAGCCTTCCGGTCAAGTGCATGCGCCGGTTTTTGGCAATGCAGGACACAAGATCCCAAAGCTCTCAGTGAAAAAAATTTTGGGCAAAGAGCTGTATCCCGGTTTGGGAGCAGGCTTTAAACAGTGGGCCTACCTGTTTATGGAGGCCGTGGAGATCGGACAGATGACCTCTCGATTTATGTGGACCGAGCTATTGAAGTTCAACAAGCTCGGTGAATATCTTGAGGGCACCGCCACGGAATATTTCCGTTCTAACATTGGTTCGTGGTGGCAGGTGTGCCCTCATTTGCATTACGTCTAGGAACAGATGTGGCTGGGATTCAAAGTGAACATATCCCACCACCAAGCTGCCATGTGGTTTGCGGCTGAAAAGTACTCCCGCCGGAGATGGACGCAACACTATCTATACCTAAGATCTCTGGCCCGAGAAAGTGGGTCGACCGAAAAGTTGATAGTGGAAACCATTGTGAAGTTTGCTGCTCCAAGGTTGAAAGTCATGCTCATGGCGAGATATGATCCGGACAGGATGGACTACCTCTGCCACGCTCAGGAGCTGGTCGCATGGGCTCAAGAGATGGAGGACGATGCGCTCAAGAGCCGGCCATCTGCTAAGTTGCAGGCGCATGCGGCGTCGACAGCACAAACTTTCTTGACTGCTTGTCATTTGCGCCTTGACCCGTCACTTGACCGCGGTTCGTGCGGTCAAAGTATTGCCCATAAAATCGTCGGAAGGGCGGCGGAGACGCGGTCAAGTGAAGGGTCAAGGCGCAAATGAAAAGCAGTCAAGAAAGTTTGTGCTGTCGACGGTGGACACCGCATTGAATGCAGATATGAATGCATGCGGTAGCGACAATTTCGATGAAAATACCTGGATCGCCGAGAGTGGAGCAAGTAGACACTTGGTGTCGAACGCTGAGTTGCTTGAGGATTCCAGGGAGTGCGGTTCAAGTGATACATTCGCACTCTCAGATGTTGGCACGTTGAAGGAAACGAAAGTCGGCAAGGTTACGTTGCGCACGTGCGACGGAAGTTCAACGTTAATTGTTTTGACCGAAGTATAATTAGCGCCGAAATTGGCGAAAAATTTAATTCGATCGGCAAGTTGCGCGAGAAATTCCGCACCATCACGGACGATGGTGACAGATTGCGAGTGATTTTAAAGGATGCAAGATTGTTTGATGTGATGACATATGGGTCCGTATTTGTTGCGACTTGCGGCGGAAAAACCAGATACGGATTCAAAAGATTTCGAGAGCATGGTGCTGAACAGTGTGTTGGAAGACGTCGGCTCCGATGTCCACACTGGAAGCCTGCACCACTTTCACGTGCGCTTGGGTCACCTGGCATATGAAACTGTCGAAAGACTGGCCAGGGACCCCAAGTCAGGTATAGCCCTCACCGACACTAGCAGGCCGAATTTCCTGGCTTGTGTCGAGGGCAAAGCCACGCGAAAGGCTCAACCGAAGGCGGATTCGGGTACAAATTTGCCGATTGACAGGATCGGTGGAGTGATATGCAGTGACCTAAAGGTTCCCATCACTCCCCGTGACAGCCGTGGTAACCGGTACCTGGTTGTTTTCGTCGATCGTTTTTTTTCGAGTTACGTTCGAGTGTTCGCCGTACGCACCAAGGAAAGGGCTGCAAAGATGTTGGCCACTTCCTGGAGTGGTTTTAGAACGAGCTTTCATGCCGCGTACATGTGCTCCGTACAGACGGCGGCGGAGAGTACCAAAATGTAGATCTGTTCTGCAAACATACTGGTATTCACCGCCAAATTACTGAGGCCGGAAATCCAGCGTCTAATGGAAAGGCTGAACGGATGAACCGGACCATTTTCAACATGGTCCGGTGCATGATATTTGGATCGGGTGTACCGCTGGTTTATCGGTCAGAGGCGGCTGAGTATGCCGCATATATACTCAACCGCACTCCAACAAGATCGAACGAAGGTCGGATGTCGCCTTTGAAGTGCTGACCGGAAAAAAGCCAACAATCACGGATATAGTGGTTTTCGGGTCCCCGTGTATGGTTTGTAGGGACCCGAAGAAAAAGGGACTCGCGCAGCCCGCTGAGCGCGCCCTGATTATTGGAAGGAGTGACGAAACCAAGGGGTACAAGGTGTTGCTGATGAAGGACCGAGTGGTCGCGGTGACGAGGCATGTCACCGCGATTGAAGCGCTAAGTACCGAAACAAATGAAAAGATTACCAGGGTCCTGGAAGCCGAAGCCGAAAACGAGGTGCAACAACTGGTGGAAGCACGTTCGGGTGAACTGGAGGCAAGAACGGCGCATTTCGAGCGCAGCATGGATAAGGCAGCGTCTCCCGAAAGTGCGCCGAAGCACGCAAACACGAGCAACCAAGGCGTGCGCAAGACATGCAGGAAGCCTAAGAAGACGATGAAGGGCAAGGAATACGAAGCGTCAAGGCACAAGAAAGCTGTTTCAAGCGATGAAGTTTTGCGAAACAATTAACGAAAATGAACGAAGTGTGGAGATCGCCCTATGCGCGTTCGCGGTATGCGAGCAGGGTGCCGAAGTGGAAGTTACATCGCAGATGCAGCCGTACCCTAAAACCTTTAGGGAGGCGCATGGTGGTACACAAGACAAGATGTGGAGCCGCGCTGAAATGGAGGAGCTGAAGTCTCTCCAAGATTTAAACACTTGATATGTCGTGCGTTGCCCCGTGGATAAAGTACCTCTCCCGACCAAGTGGGTATATAAAACGAAAGTGAATGCAAAGGGTCGGTGGAGAGGTACAAGGCAAGGTTGGTTGCCAGGGGCGACAAACAAGTTTTTGGCGACGACTATTATTTTACATTTTCGACGGTTATGGAGTTAAACGATGTGAATCTGTTACGGATGTTGGCACAAGTATGGGGTGTGGCAGCACGCCACGGTGACGTGCCGAGTGCCTACCCCAAGGCAAAGGCCGAAAGCGATGTAGATATTTCTACAGGTGCCTCAAGGAATGAACAGTGCTCGAGATAAATTGGATGATTTTGGTGTAAAACCAAGAAAAGGATTTAGCAGTTAGCGGAATATTTACGGGCTGAAGCACGCTGGGTGCCTGTGGCATCAGTGTTGTGCGAAACGTTGGCAAAGTTTGATTTCGTGCAGTGTGTCACGGACACCTGCATTTTTGTAAAGCATATGAAAGGTGAAACAATTGTGGTGGGTGAATACGTCGATGATCTGCTGGTCACGGGCAACTGTGATGAAATTGTGAATTGTTTTTTTTTGTGTATATGCAAGTACTGGAACTGAAGAATTTGGGAAACGTTACAAAGTTTCTTGGAATAAGGATTGAAGGTGATCCAAAGAACGGATATGTTCTGGATCAACAAGCCACAATTAATGAAGTTTTTATTACGCATAAACTGGCGAAAATGAACCCAGCTCGGACACCGGTGCTGGTGCTGGATGAATATAAAGATTTTTGCGAACTTTTTTCGGTGCGACCGAAGGTCAATATGCCGTGCGTGAAAAATTTCCAGTCACTTGTGGGCAGTCTGTTGTGGATTTCACGGTGCACGCATCATGATATTTCGGTTGCGGTGCACCGTGCCACGCGCGAGATCATGCCCTCACCGTTGGTGGTTACGAAATTTCCAAGCGAATCTTCTAGTACCTTAAGAGAACGAGTGAATTAATGTTGATGCTGAAGCATGATAAAGATTTCCGCAGCCATTGCGCATTTTGGTGTTTAGCGATGCGGATTTCGCTGCCGACAAGGCAGATCGAAAACGTATTTCGGCCATGGTGATTTTTGTAAATGGTGTCTTTGGTTGGGCTTGCAAGAAGCAGACGGCAGTGGCACTATCGACTGCGGAAGCAGGGTTTGTTGGTGCCTCAATAGCCGGCAAGGAAGCGCTGGGCCTGAGGGAGTTGATTACGGAGGTCGTATTACATGCGAAGACGCCCCTGGTATTCAAGATGGATAACCAGGCGGCGATCAAGCAGCTAGAGAACGAGGCTAGCGCTTCCAGTGGAAATCATATGGATGTGAACTTGAAGGTTTTAAAAGACTTTTCACGCAAAGGCATTATTTCGGCAAGCCATGTGCCAAGTGTGGAAACGTTAGCTGAGCTGTTGACCAAGGACCTCAGTGCATCAAGGTTCAAGAGTTGCGTGCAGGTCTCGGATTTAAGTGAAGGGTATACAGCCTCCGGTATTTCAGGAGGTGTGTTGGAAGTTCGTGTACCTATTTTGTATTTTGCGCCCTTAAAAGATGGTGAAAGCCCATTGGCTGATGAGGGAGTATATATTTTGGTATACATTGGCAGTTGCATTTAAAAGATGCATTTAGGTATGGCTAGCTACTTAAGTAACTTTACATAATACACTTTTCAAATTTCAAGCTTAAGCACAACTTAGCTGAAACCTCCGCGACCGACAATCGTTGTAGCCGGTGCGTATACGCACGGTGCGGCTAGCGCACAGAGGAAGACTTTCCTTTAAGCGGCGTTCGCCGCTACTTAGCCGATACGCCCTTATAAAAGGGCTTAGTAGGAGAGAGCTCTCCTACTCGGGGCCAAGATTCCCAGTTTGGTTTACACTTAGCTTTCGCTAATGCCTTAACGTAAGGCTCCCTTACTAAGGGTGTAGCTAAGGGGAGGGCTCCCCTTACGCTACGGTACTCATTACACGCGCGACCGGTCGAGGTCGTGCGTCTGTAGTCGTCGAGTGAAAATGTAAACTGAATGTATATTGAATATATAATTAGCCTAAATTAATTTAAACTAATGTAAACTATATGTAATACTAAGTAGAACTTATCAAATTCGTACCTAGCTAAAATGTAGTGTACACCACCTGAGTACCAACACGTGGATGGCTGACACGCCACCCCCAAGGGCTCCTGCCCTGATTGGTTAAAATAACCAATGGTTCAAACCCTTTCGATCCGGTCGATACTGACACAAACCGTAGTGTACTCACGTACACCACCTACTAAATGTGACTCGAATGTAACCCTGTTACATACTCCCCCATCAAGACTATTGCTTACGCAATAAACAAAATTTTGAACGTCTGGCTGACCATGAGCACCTTTAGTGGTGATATGGAAGAAAACTATTCCGATAACTCGGAAGTGGATGCCCTTGGGGGGATCTACCCAACGGCTGACCACTCCGACAGCGCCGAACGGTGCTGTCGGTCATCCAACCCATTCCCCACACGTGGGGAAAACGCACTAACTCGTGCGCCACCTTTACCCACTAGGGGTGATGCATCCGGGTCGCCGCAGGCGACCATCACCAACGAACCGGCCTCGGTTCATAAGCCCGATGTGCCGTACGGCCACGGAAAGGACCTCGTGACCCTCAAAAGAGGGCTAATAACGCGGTCAAGAAGGGTTTAGTCTCCTATACCCCTGGTCCAGCGGCTATACTGCCGCGTGAAATTGCGCGCCGGAAACAACTCCGGGCCAGACTGCTAACGCCTAAGCAGTTTACTGTTAAGTCCTACCGGACGCGTCTCGGGAAACAGGCACGCGGTGCCCTCGTGGATATCCTCCACGAGATTCCCTTTGTTCTCTTACGGGACGAAAGCGTCGAGGACGTAGAACAGAGATTCCTCGCTTGGGCGGAAGGGGAGAAGTGCATCCCCAACTTTGATGCGCTGTACAACACCTTTTCCGAACCCGACGTTCAGGTAGAGAGGGCGTTACGCTTGTCCTATGCCCAGGCCAATGCGCAAGGGCATTTACCTGCCTCTTACTACACGCGCCCTGCTCTCGATGTGGTGCCGGAGAGCAATGCAGACTCTGCATCTGCCTCCGGCAAACTCCCAGCTACTGGGAGTGAAGGGGATTCTTCGGCCCCTTTGTTCGTTGACTCTCAGTGGGATTCTCCCGCTCGAAAGCCTCAACGACGTCACGACAATCCTGCCGCAGGGGAGTCTCGGACTCCCACGAGCTCTGGGAATGTGGATAACCTTTCCAGTTCACCAGGTACTGGGTCTCACCCCAATGATGGCGCCGTGCCATCAGGCGTTCCACATGGTAATGTGGAGTACCCTCCGTATCGAGGACTGGAGGATGGGGTCGCGCAATTGCGACGTGAGTTCCACGAGCGCTGTGATCGACACAGCCGTCGCATCCAAGATTCCCAGGAGGGACACCGCAACGAGGGGAGTGCGAATGAACGCATCGAGGGGCGGCTTGCCTCCCTCTATTCTCTAGTTGCGGAGCTACAGGGTCGTATTTCAACCCTGTCGGAGATGTTCCAGCCTGTCGTGCCTTCCGGATATCCAACTTCACACCCTCCTTCAAGAGGGGACCCGCTTCCGGGTTCTGGTATGGCTTAACCATACCCACATAGAAGGTTGGATGCGTACGCATCGCCTTCGGGATGTCTTAGGTATACGACAAGCCCTTTCGGGCTAATACCTTAAAGGGGCCCACAAACCTTGGTCGCAGTTTATTCCTAAACACGTTGGAAACTGCATGTGTTTTTTTGTAGGAAGATTTTTAGCGTTTAATAAAACACTTTCTCCTACTTTGTACACTTTTTCGTTACGCCGCCCCTTGCGGTCAGCTTGCCCCTTCTGCTTGTCTTGGCTTTCCGCCATGGTATCGCAGACGTGTCGTAAGACACTAAGGCGCGTCGATAAAAACTTATCGATGTGCTTTCGTACAGATACAGGGCTGACATTGGGGAATCCTCCCCCCCCCTTCAAGCCCTGGGCCACACACACGTGGCGCGAACGGAACCCTCGGATTCACTAATCCATTCACGTAAAACGGGGTAAATCCCGTAGATGCATGGACCGAATTGTTAATAGCAACTTCGACCATCGGAAGCATATCACTCCAATCCTTCGGATAATCCGGACATAAGCTCCGTAGAATATCCTCAACAACGCGATTAACGCGTTCCGTCTGACCGTCCGTATGCGGATGATCCGCTGTGGACATGAGGAGCTTGGTTCCCAGCACCTTAAACAACGCTCCCCAGAACTGTCCCGTAAAACGGGGATCCCGATCCGACACAACGGAATCGGTTAGACCATGCTGTCGAAAGACACGGTCTAGGAGCACTTTCGCTGGTCCTTGTACATCAATGGACTCTGGCACCGCCGACAGGTAAGCCATCTTGCTCAAACGGTCTACAAAGACCAATATGCCGGTGTTCCCGGCCTTATCCTTCGGAAAACCGAAGCTAAAATCCATACTAATGGATTTCCAACACTCCGTTGTAACCGAAAAGCTTTCCAAAGGCGCAGCTGAACTTGCAGAGTGTTTAACCCTCTGACGCGTCTCACAGGTGCGTATATACGCACCGACCCACTTATACATGTTGGGCCACCATACAAAGCGCTTAAAGCGCTGTAGGTCTTATCTCAATCTAAATGACCCCCGGTAGGGGCGTCATGTGCCTCAAAGAGGAATCTATACTTCAGTTCCTCATCATGAGGAACTACCACCCGCGGAATGTCCTCCGCGCTCGTGCTATAATATATCAACCGTCACAGTACCTGTAACGGTGTAAACGAGCTTTAGATCACAGGGTTGGCTCAGACGCGCCAAGTCCCTTTCCAACCAACGCGCTGATAAGCGCCGTACACTGTGGGTCTTTCTCATACACCTGGCGTATGAGATCCACCACAGACGAGGTGTCGAATGTCGCGTGAGCGAGATCGTAATCGGGACGACGCGACAACGCGTCTGCAAGCACGTTCTGCTTGCCAGGTTTATACTTAACCTCAAAGTTGTACTCCGCAAAGAAGGAGAGCCAACGGGCCATCCGTTGCGAGAGATGAGGCGACTTTGTCGCTGTCCGTAAGGACGCGTGATCAGTATAAACCACGAACGGCTTTGAGCCGAGTAGGCGAACCCTAAATTTGACAAGGGCATACTTCATAGCAAGTATCTCCTTATCATGAACGGGATAATTCCGTTCCGCAGCTTTAAGCTGCCTCGACTCAAACGCAATCACGCGTTCCCGTCCCGCATCGTCTGCTTGTAACAAAGCACATCCGATTGCGAAATCGGAGGCGTCACAGACGACGCTAAAATATTCCCAGAATCTGGGAGAGCAAGAACGAGGGCTTTCAACAAGCTCCCCTTAACCGCTTCGAAGGCGGTTTGGTGTTTGGTTTCCCAACACCAATCCACGTCCTTCTTAAGAAGGTCAGTTAATGGCTTCGCCATCTCAGCGTGGTTCTCGCTGTACTAGTGGAGATAATTGGCTAATCCAAGCCACTTCCGTAAATCTCTAAGATTTACAGGCGAAGGCCACTCCACAAAGGCTTTCACTTTCGCGGGATCCGCCCGCACCCCATCCTTACCGATGAAGCATCCGAGGAAAGGAAATCCCTCGGCACCAAGCATTTGGATGCGTTTGCATAGAGTTTATGCTCTCGCATACATTCGAGCACAGATCGAAGGTGTATAAGGTGCGTCTGAACATCAGACGAGTCGCCTTCTGCGCGACTATGAACGAATATATCGTCGAAGTACGTCTGAGCGTACTTTCTATGAGGGCGGAAGAGTTGTGTCACCACGATATTAAAAGTCGCTGGTGCATTCGAAAGCCCATGTGGCATAACAAGCCACTCCCACAGCATGCCACTAGGCGTGCTGACCGCTGTAAGCGGGATATCGGATGCTCGCATGAGAACCTGATAATACCCGTCCACCAGATCTAAGGCGCTGTAAACAGTACATCCTGTGATATTATTCTGGAGGACATTCTTCCGAGGAATCGGAGTTTTCATTGGTACAGTAGCTGCATTCATCTTATTGTACGCATGCACAATGCGCCACTTTCCGTTCGGTTTACGAACACAAAAAGTGGGAGATGAGTGGGGAGACTTGCTCTCCCGTTCCATCCCTGCCTCTTCTTTCCCATTGAAGAATGCGTCAATGACGTCGCATTGCTCCTTGGGGAGAGGCCACTGCCTAGTGACGCAGTATTTGGTTCCAGGAACCAAGTCAATCTCGTGTTAGACTACCCAATCCGGTGGTAACCCCATCGGCGGGTTGTCACTAATGACATCTCCGACTTCCTTAAGTAACGAATGGCAAGGGTCTTCAGGATCCGCGAGGATCTTGAGACCGCTTTGGGCATTCAATGCCTGTTTGGTTTGCACCAAAACTGACTCGTCCATCGTGGATGAGGCGTTTAATTCCTCTTCCGGACGGAACACGACGATCTCGTCGAGTTCACCTGCTTTTACAGCAGTCTTAAACTCGTTGAAGGACATCTCCTCCAACGACAACAGTTCGCCTACCCCAGGCAACAGTTCCAGGCTTACGCCTTCCGTGACAACACCTGTCACGCTATTCAGCATCCGATAGGACTGCTGACTACTGGCCTCGGGACTCATCCCGAGACCCAGATGGGGGAGTCAATTGCCCGATCTATTGGAAGCGCATCGCGCCTATCCACAGAGGTCTTTACCGCTACCATCGGTGACTCGCCGGTCTCACCTAATAGGGCCTGGTCGGAATCAATTCCGACGTGTGGAAGAGACGAAATACGGGTCTCTCCGCTTGGAAGCGCCTCACGCTTATCCTCAGAGGAATCCCCCTCTACCACTGGCGACTCACCAGTCTCGTATAACGGCGTGGGGATTAACCGCCGAATCCCCCTCGTTAAGGAACTCTTCCTTAACGTCATTGGGAATGATCATTTCAGACATCGCAATCTCTGGCATCTCACGCCAGAATCGCTTTTGCGATCGAGCAAAGGTGGGTTCATGACTCGCCAATGCTTCACCCGATCGCGGGTGGATTGATCCCATGGACTTAGACTTCCAGTCTATCCATGGCTCGTGGCGTTCCAGCCACTTCATGCCCAGAATGAGGTCATACCTCTAGTCCAAATCCAGGACTAGGCAACGTTCCAAGCTGTCGAAGTCTGCAAACTTCAGCTTAAGGTCAATCGAGACCTTGATGGGTACAGAAACCTGTACGCCTGTCGCTAGACGGACCGTGACAACGTCACGAGAACATGCCTCTAGGGCCTCGGAATATCATCCGACTCTTCTCCACAGAATCCAGTCTGACATAATTGTCAGACGCTCCAGAGTCTATCAAGACTCTCCAAGGCTTATCAAAGCCTTTCACGTCCGCAAGGACTACCAGCAAACCTGGCTGGTACACCAACTCGGTGCTAGAAAACACCGTTTCACTCGGGGCTTTGTGCTGTCGTCCTCTACCCTGGGGCTTAACAGCACTGAGCGATCCCCCAGTAGGTCGCCCCGCACCTACTGGGAGCCGTCGTTTCCAGAAGGCTTGGGCAAGGTCTTTTTCCCAACCCTTGGCCCCTTAAAGCGAGTATCTCGCTGGGGATTTCGCGTAAATCTGTTCCGCAAATGATCCTTGCTTCCACACAGGAAGCATCTCAGCGGCCCATGCCGCTGCAACATAGCTAAGAGCTCTGCCTCGAAGCTCTGTGAAAAAGAGTCAGAGTGACTCTTAGCGGGAGGTTTCTCCTCCGCTTCGACCTGACTCAGGTCCATGGGTTCGGGACCCACCTTAGAAGAACGGAAGTTCCTCTTGGCGTTAAACGCCATCTTAAACGCCTCCTCCAGGGGTTGGGGTTGGCATAGGAACAGTTCCGAACGTGCTGGTCATTCTTTCAGGCCTCCCATGAACACGGGAATGGACACATCGTCCGAGTACGCTTTTGCGTACATCCCTGACAACAGGGTCTTCAGTTCTTGGACGTATGTCTCCAAGTCCTTAGTGTCTTGACGGCACCTCAGGAACGCCAGTTGATTCTGGAAAACCCTATCAGGCGTGGCGAACATGTCCATAAGCTTTTTCTTAAGGACTTCCCAGGTTGGGAACACGCTCGTGACTGAATCCGGACACGTAAACGCCCATTTACGGGCTTTTCCCGTAAGATGGGTCAATGCAAGTCCCACTTGCAAGTGTTCAGCGATCACATTCGCTGTGGCGAAGGCCGTTTCGACTTCTCGCAACCACACGTAAAGGTTTTCACCCTTCTCCCCGGTGAACTCCTTTAACTTAAATGATAGTGGGGGACGCACTCCCGTGGAACGAATTCCACCTAAACTCGCCTCATGATCGATGAGGGCATTGACCCTTTCCTTTACGGCCTCAAGGCCCTGCTCCACTAGGGGCTGCATACCCTCGTCACCCAGTAAGGATAACAGCCTGTTAAAGACTTCCCGCTGGACGAGGGTCAACCTATCCCAATCGTCCTGATTCATCCCTTGCAGAGGATGCCTTAGTCTACCAACACAGGTGTTGGATTGACTATGAGTGCTACCAGATGTAGCCGGTGCGTATACGCACGGTGCGGCTAGCGCACAGAGGAAGACTTTTTACGTTTAGGAAATGATGAGAAGGACTTGTAGTCGAGGCTGCAAAACTAAAAGTGATGTTTATTCATGTGAATTATCTGTCGTTGCTCCTAGCCACTTATTTTTACCTATCTGCGATTGGTTAGTTTGCCTATAGTAATTACTAAGTAAAAACGTTATGGCAACTTCAACTTCAATGTAAGAACCTAACAGAAAAATATAAAAGATGGAAGGGGACGTAACTTCCGGGGGAGGAGCCCTGGTGAACCCTAAACACCAGTACCAATATTCAACTTTTCCACTGTGGGAATCGAACCCGTGCCAAGTGGTTGGTCTGTTAACCCCCCGGTACCAACCACTTGAGCAAGGATACGATTGTGATATTCGGCATAATAACATAGTATCATGCACAAAAATATCACCTTCAACACTCTCCCTTGATAGTTACGTGCATGGTCCATCCGTGTCCAGAAGTCTGAGCCCATCCAAAAACTTAGTGTGCTTCACTCGCCCAAGTGTTTTGGTTAGCCCGTCAGCAATCATCTCGCCTTTCGGCTTGTATTCAAGCATGATGATGCCCGCTTCGACCTTCTCTCGAAGAAAATGGAACTTGATATCGATATGTTTTGTTCGCGAATGGTAAACTGGATTCTTGGCTAGTGCAATACAACTTTGATTATCTTGGTATATCGTGGTTGCCATTCCCGATGCGCAGCCAAGTTCGTTGAGAAGCAGACGCAGCCATATCGCTTCCTGCGTCGCGGAGTACAGAGCCATGTACTCGGCCTCGGTGATTGATGTCGCCACTGTTGATTGCCTCTTGGACTTCCATGAGACCACACTTCCGTTTAAAAAGAAAACATAACCCGTCGTTGATCGTCGTGAGTCCGGATCACTTGCCCACGACGCATCTGCAAACCCCACAAGCTCTCCCTGATTCATGCCATCAAACACGATGCTGTAATTTGCGGTCGTCTTCAAATACTTCAGCACACGTTTGGCGGCGGTCCAGTGCTGTTGACCATGACACTCGCAATACTTTGCAACTTCACCAACTGCGTGAGCGATGTCTGGTCGCGTACATGTCGCCACGTACATCAAGGCACCAACAAGCTCACGGTATGGCCACTTGCTCACGAACTTGTCTTCGTCATCAAGCTTGGTTAATTTTTCACTCTCGTTCATTGGTGTGTGTACGTCCTTGCACTTCTCAACGCCGAACTTCTCCGCCAGGCGTCCTATGTACGCACGCTGATTTATACATATTTGCTTATTTGCTCGATCTCTTTTCACTTCGATGCCTAGACAGTACTTGAGCTCACCAAGTTCCTTGATGCTAAATTCATTCATTAGCTCACGCTTGATCGCGTTAATGTCCTCTTGTGTCCGTCCAAAAAGCATCATGTCATCAACGTGAATTATTACGAGGCTTAACTCTGATGGTGAACGCCGCACGTGAACACATAGATCCGCAGCTGTTCGCGTGAAGCCTTGCTTCTCAAGATGTGCGTTCAGTCGATTGTTCCATTCACGGGCAGCCTGCTTCGTACCGTTAAGTGCCTTGAGCAACCGGCACTTTTTGTCGGGGTAATTTTCATCCTCGAAACCTTCAGGCTGATCCATGTATATTTCTTCTTCGATCTCTCCGTACGAAAATGCGGTGTCAACGTCAACATTTTCAATAAGCAGATCTTGCTCTGCCGCGAGGGCGAATGCGACATTGATCGACTCTTTCCGAGCTACTGGAGCAAATGTTTCAAAGTAGTCGACACCGGGCCGCTGCGTGAAACCTTTGGCGACAAGTCTGGCCTTGTACTTGACGATTTCTCCACTTGGGTTGCGCTTGATTCGGTAGACCCATTTGCATCCAATTGTCCTTTTATCTTTTGGCAAGTCTTCGAGCGTCCAAGTTTTGTGTTGCGCCAATGACTTGATCTCGCTGTCCATTGCGCGCTGCCAATCGTCTTTGTGCTTGCTTTGCAGTACTTGCATGTAACTTGGTTCGTTTTTGCCATCGTCTTCGGCGTTAAAACAACACAGTGAATTATATCCGGACTCAAAGTCGTCGACGTTAAACTCGCCGCGTCGTAAATTTGGGTACTCTTGATCATAACGTAAAATTGCTTGCTTCTTGCGCACCGGCCGGACGTTCGATTCTTGCTCTCCGTCACGTCCGGTTGTGCTGGACTGCTGTGTCGTAATGGCACCTGTCGGTCTTTCTTGAACAATTTCGGGTGTAGATGTGGGTGTCATTGGTGGTGTTCGAAAACCTTCATCGCGCACTTCTTGATCGTCTTCATCATCGCTAATAATATCCAATATGCCGGGTGCACTCTCCTTTTCGTATGAATTTCCGAATGCGCTCTCTGCGAACGTCACACTGCGGGAAATAACGATTGCTCCTGTGGACGCATTCAGTAACCGATATGCCTTGTGTTGCTTGTAGTAGCCGAGAAATTGACCTCGCAATCCCGAGTCATCAAGCTTTCCTCTAGTTGCCTTAGGAATGTGAGCGTAGCAATGACTACCAAAGACACGCATGTGCTCGATGTGCGGCTTCTTTTTAAACATGAGCTCGAACGGACTTGACTTGATGTTTGACGCGCATGGCAATACATTGCGAATATCCACTGCGGTCATCATCGCCTCACACCAATAAATTTTGCTGATCTTGGCCTCGCTCAACATGCACCGTGTCATTTCAACCAGAGTGCGATTCATACGCTCTGCCATGCCATTTTGCTCTGGATTGTAAGGCACTGTGAACTCTTTCTTTATCATCTTGCGTCGGCAAAACTGTTCCATTCTTGCATTTTTGTACTCTCCACCATTGTCGCTGCGCAACACCTTAACATCAATGCCACACTCCAACTTGATGTCGTGACAATACTTCATAAACGCATCCATCACGTCGTTCTTCTTGCGCAACGGATAAATCATTGTGTAACGGCTTTTCATTGCGATAAACGTCACAATGTAGCGGTAGCCGGACTTCGAAGCTGGGGTTATGGGCCCTAACACGTCCGAGCAAATGGTTTTGTCTGCACGACGACTCTCTCGTTCTGTGGACTCCGTGTTTCCAGTCTTGAATGTTTTGCGCACTTGTTTTGCCGTGGCACAGACATCGCATACAGTACTCGTGTCCACGCACTCACCGCTTATGCGGCCATCCTTGATTAACTTATTAATTGTCGAGAAGGACACATGTCCAAGTCGACGATGCCACAACACAGCTTCGCTTTCAGCTGCGTGGCACTCATCACTTGTTTCGACGTTAAGCATCATAATCATGCCACGTCGAGATCCTGTTGCAACGACTTGCTCTCCCTTGCTCACAGTACACCCATTCCGTGATAGCTCAACCTTCATTCCACGCGCCGTGACAACCGTCAGCGAAAATAGATTCTTGTTTAGGTCTTGCACATGAAGAACATTTTCAAGTCGCGCGTTTGTCCATGACTTGCCGTTCCATACTCGAATCATAACAGTACCTTGTCCAAGCACTGTCAACTGAGCGCTATTCTTGGCACTTGACACGATTCGTGTTGATGATGCCATAGCATACTCAACGCACGCGTTTCGATTCTTGCACATATGGGCCGTGGCCCCGCTATCCATAACCCAATACTCTTCGGTGTTTCCTTCAGCAGCATTAAATGCCACGTTTGAGTGGTCTTCACGATGTTCAAGGGGGCTATTCGTCTTTGTCCAACAGTCGCGGGCGTAGTGTCCGCGCTTCCCACACTTGTAGCACTGGACTTCTGCTCCCTTCTTACGCTGAACTCCGGGTTTCTTGCTAGCATCGCGCTTTTCTCGGCGCTTACCCACATGCAAGGCCGTTTCTCCTTCAATCCGTGTCGACTCGTTCTTCCGTACTTCTTCAGAAATAAGTCTGCTTACTAAATCGCTGAAGCTGAATTGGGTAACGCTCATTCGGAATGCCTGTACCAAACTTTCATATGATGCAGGCAAGCTGCGCAGCATCGTCGCACACACATCCTCTTCGCTCGGCGCGCAATTTGCTGCATTCATATCCATCACAAGACGCTCAAGTTCCGTCACATGTGAGCTGATACTTGTTGCGGTGTACTTGAATGACGCAAACTTCTCCTTGAGCCATAGGCAGTTCGCCATATTTTGAGTGTGATGGAAATTGGCGAGCGACCCCCACGCCTCTCGTGCGTTGTTTGAATTTACGACGTGCATGAGCTGTGAGTCACTCAAGCTGAGCACTATTGCTGCATGCGCTTGTTGAGCCTTGGCGGTCGTAACGCTTGAACCATCCTCCACAGCCTCCCATAATCCTTTCGACATAAGATACATCCTCATCTTGAACGCCCATAGCGAGTAGTTTTGCCCATCGAAGAGCTCCACCTTGGGCGTGTTGTCCGTGCTTGGGCTCATAACCTTTTACGTTTAGGAAATGATGAGAAGGACTTGTAGTCGAGGCTGCAAAACTAAAAGTGATGTTTATTCATGTGAATTATCTGTCGTTGCTCCTAGCCACTTATTTTTACCTATCTGCGATTGGTTAGTTTGCCTATAGTAATTACTAAGTAAAAACGTTATGGCAACTTCAACTTCAATGTAAGAACCTAACAGAAAAATATAAAAGATGGAAGGGGACGTAACCTCCGGGGGAGGAGCCCTGGTGAACACTAAACACCAGTACCAATATTCAACTTTTCCATTGTGGGAGTCGAACCCGTGCTAAGTGGTTGGTCTGTTAACCCCCCGGTACCAACCACTTGAGCAAGGATACGATTGTGATATTCGGCATAATAACATAGTATCATGCACGAAAATATCACCTTCAACAAGACTTTCCTTTAAGCGGCGTTCGCCGCTACTTAGCCGATACGCCATTATAAAAGGGCTTAGTAGGAGAGAGCTCTCCTACTCGGGGCCAAGATTCCCAGTTTGGTTTACACTTAGCTTTCGCTAATGCCTTAACGTAAGGCTCCCTTACTAAGGGTGTAGCTAAGGGGAGGGCTCCCCTTACGCTACGGCACTAACTACACGCGCGACCGGTCGAGGTCGTGCGTCTGTAGTCGTCGAGTGAAAATGTAAAGTGAATGTATATTTAATATATAATTAGCCTAAATTAATTTAAACTAATGTAAACTATATGTAATACTAAGTAGAACTTATCAAATTCGTACCTAGCTAAAATGTAGTGTACACCACCTGAGTACCAACACGTGGATGGCTGACACGCCACCCCCAAGGGCTCCTGCCCTGATTGGTTAAAATAACCAATGGTTCAAACCCTTTCGAACCGGTCAATACTGACACAAACCGTAGTGTACTCACGTGCACCACCTACTAAATGTGACTCGAATGTAACCCTGTTACAATCGTCGTATACTACCTTGCCTCTGCTACAGATCCTACCTGGTCAAAAGTGTTCAGACCAGGTAGTTTAAGATTTGGCATAGAGAATAAGGACATCAAGTCGTTTTTTCTACATATATTACCTGGAGAATTGCTGATACTGGAAGTACCTCACTCGCTTAAACGTCGAAAGCCTGTGGGAAAAAGTAGTAAGTAAAAAGTCACTATACGTTTTGACTCGGGTGGAAAATTTCATTATGGATTCCTCATTTCTTGAAAAAAATGGATGTCACATTGACGAGACCGCGAGACAAGAATGCATCGTTATCAGCTGGTTAAGACGATATTCTATGTATGGATTTAGGATATTAGTTGGAATATGTCTCGATATATAGCATGGAACGTTGACTTTGCCAGATGAGGTGCAGCTTCAATCAGCGAGTGAGCGCCCTTTGTATGGAGCAAATACACAACACCTGCAATTAGATCGAGAGGGAAAAAAATCCGTGGAAGATCAGTGAATATGACGATCCGTTCTCGCAATGTCCCCCAAAAGTTGGCGAAGATGGGCTCATTTTCCATTAAAAAGTTTACCGGACCTAAATATGCGAGAGTCACTAAAGCTTCTAACGTCCTGTAAGTTTGGATGAGAGCCCCAATGGTGAAGTGGTGGAGCGCTGATCAAAAATTTTCTGAACTTTATCAGACGTCACACACGGATCCCGCCCGTCCTACTAGCAAAGGGGCCCCTCGTTTATTCTTTTATTTGGATACGTTGATTTGTATACGCTCGCCTCGTGTAGGCGGGTTGCACTCTTGCTGATGTACTCAAGGTGGTCTTGATTATGCGTAAACTAAGGTGTAGACAGTCAGTAACATCACTTGCCTTGGTGTAGCCTGAGTCCTTCCCAGGTCATTATTGTCGTAGCACCATCATGCAGTCCAATAATAATCCAATGAGACCAATTTATTCCTCCATTGACAAGAAAACTGTCCCTGGCAGGTACGTCGAGATTTTGTGGGTAATCGTGTGTTGAGCTGACGCGGGGTGTCTCCCGCCAGTACTATTTGCCATCAACTACTTAATTAGCAGCGATTCTAATACACCAAAGCCATGGTGAGCTGTTAAAAAAGGGATAAATGGGAATACTAATATCAGCGACAAATATTTTGAACCGGGATATTGCCAAAAGAGATGGAGAATGAGAAACCACTTTCCCGATTAATGAATTTAAGAACTATTAAACACTTAATCCTACTGACGTACTAAGACTCCCTATTCACTATCGTTATTCCCGAATCTGATTTATGAATCATCTTATTAATATACACCTAATGTTTATTTAATAGCATAATGTTTAATATCGGTGTTATGATATATTTCTGCTGTATAAATGGCGGCTTAGTCCTTTGCTTGAAATAAATCGACATTCGACCTCGGACTTAGAAACAATACACCAAGTTATCTAGTTCGTTCTCTTGCGTTAATGAACCTCCCGCCAGCACGAGTAAGTTAGCACGTCCATATGTCCTTCATCACCGAACACTCAACTCACTTTAAATTCTTACCACCGCATCAGAAAAACAACCATGGACAGCCACAAGAAATACACCCATCGGACAATGTCAGCCAAGTGCGCACAGGAATAACCGATGCAGGCAGTGATGTCGATGGCAGTATAACAAACTCGAAAAAGAAGCATAAAACGAGCCACATCAGGGATCATGTGGCATTGGTAAACGAGAAGAATAAAAGTGGATTTTTGGAGAGGAATTACAGTTATCTTGTCTCCGAGTCTCGTCGGATAGAGTTCCTTGTCAAAGGACAGGCAGGACAGAGCAACATCAACAGATATCTGAGGCAGGAACACAGGACCAATTAATGCACCTTCAAGCCCACAGACAACATGTCATGTCTCTAGATTCTTTCGTCTTCAAAAGGGCCAGAATGGACACATCGGTAAGTTCAGATCGATTGTAGAATTGAAGAGTGTGGTCAGGACTCATCTGTCGCTCAACAGGTATTAAACAGGGTCGATCTCAAGACTGCTATGGTGCAAGTCATTGCTGACTTTATCATTTGATACAGTGAAGGGAGGCATTCATCGATCTGCTGTCTCTGGACAGCAATGGAAAAGCTACAGCTCTCCTGGTGAAAGCAGTCACCATTAGAGACTGGGCAATTCAGCTTTATCCGGTCAACCTGAAGTATTAGACAGAAAAAAATTTGCAAAATGTCGCCGATGTCCATCAAATTCACTTTACAACTGATTTTTGGAGCGCCAAGCAAAGAGGAATGCGTACATGAGCCTGACAGGCCTCTGGATTAGGTCCAGAGTTACAATTGGAGAGGATTACATTTGCTTTGGATGAAATCAAAGGTGAGATGCCAATGTATTCCAGAAATTTCTGATATTTCAATACTCACATTTGACATTTAGGCGACCATGGGGGATAACAACTGGAGTAAACATACTTCCATATGGTAGAAAGGCTTGTTGTCTTGGGTGGTCATGGAAATATCACAGTGGACAATGGCAGCAACAACTTTACATTGTTTCAGGCGTTTGCTTAAAGGCCGCAAGTTTAATTTGATGTCAATGCCATGATCCACAGCTTTTTTGCCCATATCATCAATATGGTGGCGAGAGATGACATCTCTGCCTTTGAAGGGCCAGACCCAGGAGCTTTCGAAGAGGTGGAAGCAGAAAGACGTGAAGCTACTGAACAAAATCCAATGAGTTAAGTTGATATCCTGTCAAAGAGAAACTTTTATATTATTTCTTACTAATTTATGTTCTCCAGCCTTTTGGGAATGGTGACAGAACCTGATGAAGCGAAAGTAGACCTAAAATATGTCTACAGTAGAATCAGGTACTTGGGGACAGCCATCTATTCTAGTCCTCAAAGAAAAGAATTATTTCAATCAGTTGTTTTACTCCACCAGGAGACATCAGCTGTCAACACTATGATCCAAGATGTGGTCACAAGATGTAATTCTACCTTCGCCATGGTTCACAGAGCTTTGTCTTTAAAGTAAGGGTCATAAATTAAATCCTAGCTTCAAGAAATTCTGACGTTTTAACATTTTTACTTTTTTTGTACAGGACCATCCTGAAACGTTTAACACAAACTTCTGGTTTCGACAAGTTCGCTGTGGACGAAGCTGAATGCGCAAAGTTACAGCAAATGTGCGATTTTTTAGAGACTTTTAATGCTTTCAGAGTGCTGCTGTCTGGAGAAATTTATCCGACCTCGGGAATCGTCCTTCCGATCTACTCACGGTTGAGTGAAAAACTGCAGTAAGTGAGTTGTGACATGTCTGGTTCGTTTGTCAATGAATTGTGAATGACCTTCCTTTTTCCAAAAGGTAAAAAACAAATATGATACTACCCAGCTACAGCGTTTCGCCATCAAAGTGCTCGAAAAACATCAGAAATATCCCCGAATAGCAGTGAGCTTGATTCAAATTATTTTGCTACTATTTTGGACCCTAGGTTCAATCTGAAATGGTTCCAAATGTCCTCAAACTGTCCAAAACGACTCAAGTTCATGGTCATTGTAGCCGGTTCGTAAACGCACGGTGCGGCTAGCGCACAGAGGAAGACTTTCCTTAAGCGGCGATACGCCCTGATCTAAAGGCTTAGTGTGAGATTGCTCTCTCTCTCGGCGCCAAGATTCCCTGAGTTTACTGTTATCATACGCTAACGCCTTAGTATAAGGCTTCCCATAGTAGAGAGTAGCTAGGGGAGGTGCTCCCCTGCTACGACACTCACTGCACGCTCGACCGTTCCGGGTCGGGTGTCTAGCAGGATATAGTGTAGATTGTAAACTGATTTATTTAATATATAATTAGCCTAACTTAATAAACTAATGTAAACTATATGCAATACTAGGTAGAACTTACTTAATCCGTACCTAGCCGAAAATGTAATGTACACTACCTGTGTACCAACACGTGGCAAGCAGCCACGCCTACACCAAGGGCTCCCGCCCTGATTGGCTAAAACAAACAACAGGTCCGAACCTTTCGTACCGGCCAATACTTGACCTTAACCCTTGTGTATTTACATACACCAACGTAACTAAATGTAACCCCGTTACATCCTCCCCCATCAAGACTATTGCCACGCAATAAACGATTATAGTAGGAGACACCAACTGCCAGAACTCTGGAGTTAATGAGCACCTCTATAGGTGGCGATCATTCTCTCCAAGAAGGGGATGTCATCTACTCGGGCTCCGATATCTCGGAGGAGGGGTCCCTTGGGGATATCTCCCCTAAGGATGACCGCTCTGACGACGCCGAACGGCGATGTCGGCAACCTAATCCTTTCCCAACATGGGAAAAACGCGCTAACTCGCGCGACACCATTGCCAAGTTCGGATGACAAATCCGGGTCGCCGAAGGCGACCATCACGTCCAATAATTTGGCCGAAGCTCAGAACCTTGAGTGTGCCAAAGCGGCACTACGGGCTGCATCCCACGCCCCCAAACGCCCTTCACGGGCGGAATATCGTTTTGGGGGTCCTCGTGATCCCCAAAAGTGGGCTAAGAATGCGGTAAAGAAGGATTTAGGCTTCTATACCCTTGGCCCTGCGGCTGAACAGCCGCGTCACATTGAATGCCGGAAGAAACTCCGGGAAAAACGGCTCACGCAGAAGCAGTTCACTTCCGCCTTATACCGAAAGCGAATCGGGAAACAGGCGCAGGGTGTGTTTGTTGAGAACCTCCGCGAGGTTCCCTTCGCTCTCCTATAAGGAGAGGATGCAGAAGAGGCAGAGTGTAAGTTCCGCGCTTGGGCGGAAGGGGAGAAACGTCTCCCTGACTTTACAGAGCCGTACAACAGCTATGCCGAACGTGACGTTCGGGTGGAGAGGGCATTGCACTTGGCGTTTGCCGGAGCCAAAGAGATGCGGCAATTACGTGCCCCTTATCATACGCGCTATGCTAGCGCCCATGCCCTCACTGTGGTGCCGGAGGGCAATGCAAGCTCTGCATCTGCCTCCGGCGAACTCCCAACTATTGGGAGTGAAGGGGCAACCCCTGCCCGTTTGGTCGCCGACTCGCAGTGGGATTCTCCCGCTCGAAAGCGTCAACGACGTCTCGGCAATCCTGCCGCACAGGAGTCTCGGACTCCCGCGAACTCTGTGAATGTGGATAACCCTTATACTTCACCAGATACTGGGTTTCACCCCGATGATGACGTCGCGCGATCAGACGCTCCACATGGTAATGTGGAATCCCCTCCGAATCGAGAACTGGTCGAGGTGGTCGCGAAATTGCGACGTGAGGTTCACGAGCGCTTTGATCGACACAGCCGTCGCATCCTGGAAGTACAGGATGGAATGCATGATGAGATGGACGCGATTGACCGCATCGAGAAGCGGCTTGACTCTCTCGAGTCTGCCCTCGACGGCTTTCGCCGTCTTGAGGGAAGATTTGAAGCTACCGTTGCGGAACTTCGTGGTCGCATTTTTTCCCTGTCGGAGATGTTACTCCGCCCTGCCGCGCCTTACGGCTATCAGCCTTCTCAACCTCTTCCAAGAGGGGACCCGCCTCCGGGTCCTGGTATGGCTTAAGCATACCACATAGAAGGTTGGATGCGTACGCATAGCCTTCGGAATATCCAAGGTTTACGCCAAGCCCTTTCGGGCTAGCAGCTTGAAATGCCTCACAAACCTGGGGCGCAGTTTGTTTCTTAACACATTAGAAACTGCATGTGTAGGAAGATTTTTAGCGTTTAATAAAAAAAATTCTCCTACTTTATACGCTTTTTTGTTAAGCCGGACCTTGCGGTCGGCCTGTTCCTTTTGCTTGTGATGGCTTTCCGCCATGGCATCGCAAACGTGTCGTAAGACACTAAGTCGCGTCGATAAAAACTTATCGATGTGCTTTCGCACAGATACAGGGCTGACATCGGGGAATCCTCCCCCCTCAATCCCTGGGCCACACACACATGGCGTCAACGGAACCCTCGGATTCACTAATCCGTTCACGTAAAACGGGGTTAAACCCCGTATGCATGAACCGAATTGTTTATAGCAAATTCGGCCATAGGAAGCATTTCAATCCAACGCTTTGGAGAATCCGGACATAAACTCTGGAGAATATTCTCTACAACGCGATTAACGCGTTTCTTTTGTCCGTCCGTCTGCGGATGATCCGCAGTGGACATGAGGAGCTTGGTGTCCAGCACCTTAAACAGCGCTCCCCAGAACTGTCCCGTAAAACGGGGATCCCTATCCGATATAAGGGAACCAGAGAGACCATGCTGTCTAAAGACACGGTATAGGAACACTTTTGCTGTTCCTTGTCCATCAATGGACTCTGGCACCGCCGCCAGGTGAGCCATCTTGCTCAAACGGTCTAAAAAGACCAATATGCTGGTGTTACCGGCCTTATCGCTCGGAAAACCGAAGATAAAATCCATACTAATAGATTTACAACACTCCGTCGGAACGGACAAGCTCGCCAAAGGCGGTGCTGAATCTGCAGAGGGTTTGACCCTCTGACACGTCTCACAGGTGCGAATATACGCACCGACCCACTTATACATGTTGGGCCACCAATACAAAAGCTTAAAGCGCTGTAGGTATTATCTCAATCTAAATGACCCCCGGTAGGGGCGTCATGTGCCTCAAAGAGGAATCTATACTTCAGTTCCTCATCATGAGGAACAACCACCCGCGGAATGTCCTCCGCGCTCGTGCTATAATATATCAACCGTCACAGTACCTGTAACGGTGTAAACGAGCTTTAGATCACAGGGTTGGCTCAGACGCGCCAAGTCCCTTTCCAACCAACGCGCTGATAAGCGCCGTACACTGTGGGTCTTTCTCATACACCTGGCGTATGAGATCCACCACAGACGAGGTGTCGAATGTCGCGTGAGCGAGATCGTAATCGGGACGACGCGACAACGCGTCTGCAAGCACGTTCTGCTTGCCAGGTTTATACTTAACCTCAAAGTTGTACTCCGCAAAGAAGGAGAGCCAACGGGCCATCCGTTGCGAGAGATGAGGTGACTTTGTCGCTGTCCGTAAGGACGCGTGATCAGTATAAACCACGAACGGCTTTGAGCCGAGTAGGCGAACCCTAAATTTGACAAGGGCATACTTCATAGCAAGTATCTCCTTATCATGAACGGGATAATTCCGTTCCGCAGCTTTAAGCTGCCTCAACTCAAACGCAATCACGCGTTCCCGTCCCGCATCGTCTGCTTGTAACAAAGCACATCCGATTGCGAAATCGGAGGCGTCACAGACGACGCTAAAAGATTCCCAGAATCTGGGAGAGCAAGAACGAGGGCTTTCAACAAGCTCCCCTTAACCGCTTCGAAGGCGGTTTGGTGTTTGGTTTCCCAACACCAATCCACGTCCTTCTTAAGAAGGTCAGTTAATGGCTTCGCCATCTCAGCGTGGTTCTCGCTGTACTAGTGGAGATAATTGGCTAATCCAAGCCACTTCCGTAAATCTCTAAGATTTACAGGCGAAGGCCACTCCACAAAGGCTTTCACTTTCGCGGGATCCGCCCGCACCCCATCCTTACCGATGAAGCATCCGAGGAAAGGAAATCCCTCGGCACCAAACATTTGGATGCGTTTGCATAGAGTTTATGCTCTCGCATACATTCGAGAACAGATCGAAGGTGTATAAGGTGCGTCTGAACATCAGACGAGTCGCCTTCCGCGCGACTATGAACGAATATATCGTCGAAGTACGTCTGAGCGTACTTTCTATGAGGGCGGAAGAGTTGTGTCACCACGATATTAAAAGTCGCTGGTGCATTAGAAAGCCCCTGTGGCATAACAAGCCACTCCCACAGCATGCCGCTAGGCGTGCTGACCGCTGTAAACGGGATATCGGATGCTCGCATGAGAACCTGATAGTACCCGTCCACCAGATCTAAGGCGCTGTAAACAGTACATCCTGTGATATTATTCTGGAGGACATTCTTCCGAGGAATCGGAGTTTTCATTGGTACAGTAGCTGCATTCATCTTATTGTACGCATGCACAATGCGCCACTTTCCGTTCGGTTTACGAACACAAAAAGTGGGAGATGAGTGGGGAGACTTGCTCTCCCGTACCATCCCTGCCTCTTCTTTCCCATTGAAGAATGCGTCAATGACGTCGCATTGCTCCTTGGGGAGAGGCCACTGCCTAGTGACGCAGTATTTGGTTCCAGGAACCAAGTCAATCTCGTGTTAGACTACCCAATCCGGTGGTAACCCCATCGGCGGGTTGTCACTAATGACATCTCCAACTTCCTTAAGTAACGAATGGCAAGGGTCCTCAGGATCCGCGAGGATCTTGAGACCGCTTTGGGCATTCAATGCCTGTTTGGTTTGCACCAAAACTGACTCGTCCATCGTGGATGAGGCGTTTAATTCCTCTTCCGGACGGAACACGACGATCTCGTCGAGTTCACCTGCTTTTACAGCAGTCTTAAACTCGTTGAAGGACATCTCCTCCAACGACAACAGTTCGCCTACCCCAGGCAACAGTTCCAGGCTTACGCCTTCCGTGACAACACCTGTCACGCTATTCAGCATCCGATAGGACTGCTGACTACTGGCCTCGGGACTCATCCCGAGACCCAGATTGGGGGAGTCAATTGCCCGATCTATTGGAAGCGCATCGCGCCTATCCACAGAGGTCTTTACCGCTACCATCGGTGACTCGCCGGTCTCACCTAATAGGGCCTGGTCGGAATCAATTCCGACGTGCGGAAGAGACGAAATACGGGTCTCTCCGCTTGGAAGCGCCTCACGCTTATCCTCAGAGGAATCCACCTCTACCACTGGCGACTCACCAGTCTCGCCTATAACGGCGTGGGGATTAACCGCCGAATCCCCCTCGTTAAGGAACTCTTCCTTAACGTCATTGGGAATGATCATTTCAGACATCGCAATCTCTGGCATCTCACGCCAGAATCGCTTTTGCGATCGAGCAAAGGTGGGTTCATGACTCGCCAATGCTTCACCCGATCGCGGGTGGATTGATCCCATGGACTTAGACTTCCAGTCTATCCATGGCTCGTGGCGTTCCAGCCACTTCATGCCCAGAATGAGGTCATACCTCTAGTCCAAATCCAGGACTAGGCAACGTTCCAAGCTGTCGAAGTCTGCAAACTTCAGCTTAAGGTCAATCGAGACCTTGGGTACAGAAACCTGTACGCCTGTCGCTAGACGGACCGTGACAACGTCACGAGAACATGCCTCTAGGGCCTCGGAATATCATCCGACTCTTCTCCACAGAATCCAGTCTGACATAATTGTCAGACGCTCCATAGTCTATCAAGACTCTCCAAGGCTTATCAAAGCCTTTCACGTCCGCAAGGACGACCAGCAAACCTGGCTGGTACACCAACTCGGTACTAGAAATTACCGTTTCCCTCGGGGCTTTGTGCTGTCGTCCCCTACCCTGGGGATTAACAGCACTGAGGGATCTCCCAGTAGGGCGCCCCGCACCTACGGGGAACCGTCGTTTCCCGACGGCTTGGGCGAGGGCCTTTTACTCGCCCTCGGCCCCTTATAGCGAGTGTCTCGCTGGGGGTTTCGCGGACATCTGTTCCGCAGACGATCCGCACTTCCACAAAGGAAGCATATTAGCGGCCCGCGCCGCTGCAATATTGCAAGAAGCTCCGCTTCGAAGCTCTTCGAGAAGGAGTAAGAGTGACTCTTAGCGGAAGGTTTCTCCTCCGCTTCGACCTGACTAAGGTCCATGGGTTCAGGACCCACCTTAGAGGAACGAAAGTTTCTTTCGGCGTTAAACGCCATCTTATACGTCTCCTCCAGGGATTGGGGTAGGCATCGGAAGATCTCCGAACGTGCTGGACCTTCTCTCAGGTCTCCCATGGACACGGGAATGGACACATCGTCCGAGTACGCTTTTGCGTACATCCCTGCCAACAGGGTCTTCAGTTCTTGGACGTATGTCTCCAAGTCCCTAGTGTCCTGACGGCACCTCAAAAACGCAAGCTGATTCTGGAAAACCAGATCAGGCGTAGCGTACATGTCCATAAGCTTTCGCTTGAGGAATTCCCATCTCGGGAACACGTTCGTGACCGAATCCGGACACGTAAACGCCCATGTACGGGCTCTGCCCGTAAGATGGGTTAATGCAAGTCCCACTTGCAAGTGATCCTCGATCACATTCGCTGTGGCGAAGGCCGTTTTGACCTCGCGAAGCCACATAAAGTTATCACCCTTTTTTACCGGTGAATTCCTTTATCTTAAAGGATAACGGAGTGCGCACCCCCGTAGACGCAGGATAACTTCCGCGAAAACTCGCCTCATGGGCGATGAGGGCTTTCACCCTCTCACGCACGGTATTAAGACCCTGATCCACTAGGAGTCGCATGCCATCCTGACCCAATATCGGTACAGCCTCTTAAAGGCTTCTTGTTGGACGGGAGTTAGCTGACCCCAATCGTCCTGGTCCATCCTTTGCAGAGGATGCCGTCTACCAACACAGGTGTTGGATTGACTACAAGTGCTACCAGATGTAGCCGGCGCGTAAACGCACGGTGCGGCTAGCGCACAGACGAAGACTTTCCTTAAGCGGCGATACGCCGCTACTTAGCCGATACGCCCTGATCTAAGGGCTTAGTGTGAGATTGCTCTCTCACTTGGGGCCAAGATTACCTGAGTTTACTTTTAGCATACGCTAGCGCCTTAGTCTAAGGCTTCCTATAGTAGGGAGTAGCTAGGGGAGGTGCTCCCCTGCTACGACACTCACTGCACGCTCGACCGTTCCGGGTCGGGCGTCTAGCAGGATATAGTGTAGATTGTAAACTGATTTATTTAATATATAATTAGCCTAATGTAATAAACTAATGTAAACTAATACAATACTAGGTAGAACTTACTTAATCCGTACCTAGCCGAAAATGTAATGTATACCACCTGTGTACTGTGGTGGAGCGGATGATCAAAGTTTTTGACGCTTGATCAGGCGGTACCACGGCGCCCGGACTGCCGACTAACGAAGGGGGTCCTCCGGTTATCCTTGACTGCTTGTGTTTCTGCTCACCTTGTGTACCCGACGGCTTAGGCGTGGGTCGCTCTGCAGGTGGCGAGGATGTAAACACGGCAATTCCTTGATGCAAGATTGGGGAACTTGTAATGAGTTGGTTGAGGTGCTGATCAGACGTGATCCGGTGTAATCGAGCTCGAATCAGGTGCGAACAGGCTTGATCAGCAGTTATAAGGCTTGGGCAGGCACCGAAAGTTGTTGATCAGCTGTGATCAGACTTGATCAGGCTTGATCAGGCACTAAAAGTAGTTGAACAGCTGAGACCCAACTTGATCAGGCTTGATCAGGCACCAAAAGTAGTTGATCAGCTGTGATCAGACTTGATCAGGCTTGATCAGGCACCAAAAGTAGTTGATCAGCGGTGGTCAGACTTGATCAGGTGCCAAAAGTCGCTCAGGTACAAGTTGTTGCGATCTGCGAGTTGTTGATCGCGGGTCACGAGTAGCAGAGTGCCGATCAGGTGTCTATCGGCGAAGGGGGTACTTGATCAGTCAGAGGAAGTCTTCAGTGCCAGATCACGGAGCCTCTGAGTCTTTAAACAGCTAAAGAAACACCAAAATATCTGTATTCCTAGCCTAGACCTACGAGGGGGGGTAAATTTCGCTTAATCCACCTAGAGTTCCCGTGGGGCGTTACAGCAGCCGAACTCTAGGGGCCAAACGCGAACCAAACGTGGAGAGATGAGAGCGCTGCTCAATCACACTCTCAAAACCAAAAAACCTTTACTGAAAAAAACCGCTGACACAGCGGGAGGAGTTGCGGGGTGAGTTCTCAACACTCTACGTCTGCCGGTGGGCCAAAAAATGCACAAAGTGCTCCCGCCCGGTACGTAGAGGTGTGTAACAGGACTAATCCTGTTACTGGCTTACACTGTAATTGCGAGGAAGCGCGCAATACATAAGGGGTAGTATTAGTTGATAACAACTAATCCTATACTAAAAAGTGAATATAAATATTCACTTGCTATCTAGAACGCAAAATCAAGAGTGTTTATTTAATGGGTGGTTTAGAGGCTAATAGTATAGTAACTAACTAATTAATATAATAATATCAAGTCTTTAACTAACTGTACTATTAGTTAACCTGCAAGATTCGGTATTTATACCGAATCGACTTTTCCTTCTTAGATTATAATAACTTATAATCTCTTATTTAAATTTCAGACAACGCGTCTGAAATTAAACTGTGATATTCTAACTTGAATATCTATTATGTAATGGCACCCCATTACATCACCCCCCACTTAAGGTGGTTGGCCAATAATAACTCTTATTTTGGCCAAAAAAAAAGTGGAACTTGTTGGTCGTTCTCATTTACCAACTGAATGACCATCGACTCGATGGTCAAGGCACACGGCGGCGATCTAAAGAGCGCTGATGAAAACAATGAAGGAGCTTCTTCCTCCGCCTCAGCACTAGGTGCTGAGGTGTTGAGTGACAACGTTGACGCTGCATTAGCAGCGTCAACTACGCAAAGGTCGGAAGACGTACCGTCTTCGACCACAGATGATGCTAAGGCGGCATCTGGCAAGAAACAGGGAGATGTTGCTAATGCAACATCTCGCACGATGGAAACTTCCGAATGGCGTGTTGCCAAGAGGGCCATGTTCGGGAGTTCTGACTCCGAACAAAGTGATGGGGATACAGCTGTCCCCTCTAAAGGATCTAGCGAGTCGAAATTCGCTAGGTGCTCATCGCCTAACAGCGATGACTACTCTGGTGTCGCTGTCAGCTATGACAGCGACAATGATTATCACAGGTGGTTGTGGGAACGCAGAGCCCCACCTGGACCAAGTACTTCTCCACGTCGGGGTGATTTAACCCCGCGCGTGGTGTTGAAGCAGGCGGTGCTCCGCCTGCTAAAAGGACTCGAACAGAAGCGGCGCCTGCCGCTTCTAAAGCGTATCATCGTACGGAACCACATGTTCCGTACAGAGTGGGGTTTTGGACCCCTGGCTGAGCTATTGCCACCAACAGTGGCGGTCACCGTAAACGGGACTGACAGTATGCGTTGTTCGATATCAACGTGCTGGATGACTGCGAAGACATCCAGTCACGTCGATTCGATCGAAGTACAGACAATAGACGTCTGTATTTTATTGACCTCTTTTTTCAGGTTCGATATTATTCGAGCCGGAAAGGGTCAAGGAAGAAAAGGGACGATAAAGACGCCCTGACTCAGAGTTGTAATGCTTTTGTTGACAACTACAACAAAAGACCAGATTATTACGTGAATAAAGTTCACGTAATGCGCGAGCGCTTTTTAAAGCACTCTCGAACAGGCAAAATGGAATACATCCATTTTGCTTGCCTCAAAGAAGGGTTAAAGTGTGGTGTCCCTTCTCACATCGTTTTCCCGCGGTGTCCGCAGGGCGCTCCTCGTCTGTCAGAGGAGGAGTTGCGGGGGTACGGTGGCTTTTCCGTACCCGCCGAAATTGAGGGTTTAATTGATACCCTGAATGCATCAACACCTACTGTTGATGCTACTTCGCATTATGAGTTTGAGACTTCTTCTCAAACTCAGTCAAAAGGTCTGGGGCGTCGGCCCTCAGAACCTCAATCGGCTCTCAAGAGTCGAACTCTTGGAGATATCCCAGCCAGCGTACCAAGTACTCGGTACGCTGCCACTTCTTCAAAGGCACCGAGCGCTTCGAGATCAAGCGCTCGAGGATATATCGCTTATTCCCCTGATTATCAATCAGGGGCGGCGGAGGTTGAGAATTCCCTCACCGTTGTTGTTGCGGAGCATGGTTCTTTGCTACGCAAGCTCGAGGAGGGTTATTCCTCCTTGAGCAGCGATATGTCTCACTGTGTGAAGACATATCGGTCTCTTCGCGAGGATGTCCGCGACATCCTCGGAGCGCACACTGCCCTCCAGCAGAAGAATTATCTTCTGTACATTGAGCTTTCTCGCTATAAGAGAGAGCTCGATCGGCGCACGGCTGATCTCGAGCAGTCGAAGGCGGAGGTAACGACTCTCCGCTCTGTTCATCAACGGCTGGAGGCCGATTACAAGTCTCTCTTGGGAGACTTGGAGAAGTACGGCATCTTCCGTGGTTCTGCGTCTCGTCGTAAGACGAAGACGAGTGATACGGCTTGAGCCGCCCAACATAGAATGTTGGGTGAAGCCGCATTGCTGTGGGAATGTCTAAGGTATAGGCATTCCCCCGAATCTCTTGGACCTTGAAGGGTCCAATGTACTTAGGAAGCAACTTCCGTGTAGGGAAGTTGCTTATTGCATGTGTAGGCAAATCAGTAGTACTTAGTAATACTAATTCACCTTAAGAAAGGTGTTCTTGTTCTTCCTTCCTTGTTTATCTGCATTTTTCTTCTGCTTATCAAAAGCAGAGGCGGGTGCATCCTTTACATAGCGTATTACAGCTTGGCGCTATAATACGAATTCATCTACTGTTTATCAGCAGTAGGTGCATTGTCCTCGTTGTCTGCAGCCATTGCTGCAGACACATATTCATCGTATGCAGCTTCAGTTTTAATTGAAGCTGATTCCGCTTCTACTGTATTTTCAGTAGAAGGGCCATCGTTTTGTTCCCAAGTTGCAGTCGCAACTTGTGCATTGACTCGCTCAAAATTTGAGCGGGTCCCTCCCCCACTTAGGTTTGGCGTACCGCCAAGTAAAGATGGGGTTCGTGGATGCCTTAAGGCATTCACGTAGAACGGTGTATGCTTAGTTGAAGCATGCACCGAATTGCTAATCGCGAATTCAGTGAGTGACAGGTAGTCACTCCACTGTTCAAAGGCATGTGCGTATGATCGCAACATGTCTCCGAGAACGCGGTTAACCCGTTCCGTCTGCCCATCCGTTTCCGGATGGTCCGCAGTTGACATCTTCAACTGGGTTCCCAACAATGAGAACGTTTCTTGCCAGAAACGTCCTGTAAATCTCGGATCTCTATCCG
>CM047592.1:8823161-8841765 GCA_026184515.1 Peronosclerospora sorghi
TTGACTGCTACACGGTGATTACGATTCACCGTGTGCGAATACTCATCCTCATGGTGACCACTGCCTACCATGGAATTTTGGCGATCATATGTGCTCGTCTGACCGGCCGCCTTTTCTGCGACACGGTGGTCTTTATCACCCGTGCGCATGGCTAACGCAACGTGGTGGGCACTGGCCACCACGGAGTTTTGCTCACGATTGCACTCGATCGTGAGTTCACTCTCATCATCACGGAATTCATTCGTCGTGTTGGAACCTTCGGTCGCACAGTGGGTATTTCCCACTGTGGATACTATTTCATTCTCACGGTGGGTGTTTCCCACCGTGGATATCACTTCATTCTCACGGTGGTCTTTATCACCCGTGGAATGATTCTCTCCAACACGAAACGACTATTCTGTTGCGTGTGGTAGTACCTCTGGACTCTCACCAGCGGAGGTACCTTCCGCTGATCGTGTCAGAACAGACCTGGTGGCGCCATCGCTATCCACCAGACTGTCTGACGCTGCGGTTGTATCCTCTGATACAGCCGGATTACACACAGGGTGATCAGATCCTGTGCGTCCACCGCAGTCGATTGATAGGTTAACCCAGTCGATCGAAGGTTTAAACTTGGACATCCATGGTATTACAAGTATCACATCGAACTTGTCATCTAAATCGAGGACGATGAATTCATCCTCGAATGACAGTTCATTCAACTCGAAGCGTGTTTTAATCACACGCTTTGGAATAGTCACGGTTGCACCTGTTGCTAACCGGACTGACAACATACTTCGTGGGGTTTCTACCTCCACGAAGCTCAACAGCGTTAGACTCTGAGTTCTAACGAAATTGTTTGACGCTCCTGTGTCAAACAAAGCTTGCATTGGGACATCGCTCCCGTGCGGCTTAACCTCCAGGGTGATAAGAGGCTTACCATCACCCTGCACCTTTTGACAGGACATACAGTCCCGTCTGGGGCTATTACCATCACATGCCCTATGTCGGCATGTGGGATACCTTTCGCAGTAGGGCGCCCCGCCCCTACTGGCGATTCTCGTTTTTTGCACCAACAGGCTGATGTCCCTGTTGGTGTCGCCGTGCATCGGACGGTTCCGTCCGCTGACTGCGTGGCACCGGACGCGGTGCCATACACTCATGGGCAAAATGCCCCATTTTCGCGCATCTATTGCAGAGAATATTCTTCTTAAATTTCGGTTGCTTCGTGTTCGAAGCAACCGAAACCGATAGGTCCATCGGCTCTGGACCTCCACCGCCCATGCTCTGGCGCGGGTGGCTGGTTCTTGAGACGAAGTGCGAGCTTCGTCTGCCTGACTGCTGATTGTTGACATGCCGTTGCGGCATGTCAAAAGCGAAGGGCTGTAGAGCCCTTCGGCTGTACCCAGCATGCGATGACGCTGATCGCATGCTGAACTCCTCACGGATGCTCATGTCAATGGCATCCCTCAGAGTATCTGGCGGGTGCCGATAGAGACTCTGTTTCACGGGACCATCATTGAGTCCCTTCATGAATCCAGTGACCTGCATAGCAGGGGGAACCGGCTCATACACAATATTTGACAGCAAATATTGCGTCTTCTGAGCGTAAGCTTGGAGGTCAAGCTTACCTTGCCGGAGTTCCATAAACTCCTGCCGACTACTTAGCTCCATTTCTGGAGCTTCAAAGTTGAGCTTTAGCTCAGCTTTAAATTCCTTATAAGTAAGGAACGCAGAGTCATCAGTGGCTCTGCGACTCATCGCCCATGCCCTGGCTCTGCCGCCTAGACATGTTGTGGCGAAGTACGCCTGTTGACGTTCGTCAACAATATTTTGCGCAGAGATGGCATCTTCCACCTCTGCGAACCATCTACAAAGGGGCTATCCCCCTTCACCGGTAAAGAACGGTACTCGCGCCTTTACCACTTCAATGCTATGCGTTGCAGGTGCAGTTGCTGTCCGCGCTGCCTCTGGCGCGGGCCTTACTGGCTTTTCTAGGTGGTTTCGGCTAAAGCAATTCACCACCTCTACCACTTCCTCCGGGGACTTACCCAGGAGGAAGGTAATGATGTCGGTCCCCAGAGACCGAATCATTTCCGCCTTCGCGTCTTTACTACGCGACGAGAAGTGAGGGAAGTGTTTATTCACCACTTCCAGCGTTCTCTCTCGCTTGACAGGCGTCATGTCTCGCGACATTATGCCGGGCGGCTCTTAATCTTCGCTCCACTAGTTAACTAGCGGAACGGAACTGTGGTCGTTAAGACGGACCACAAAGTGCTACCAGGTGTAACAGGACTGACCCTGTTACTGGCTTACACTGTAACTGCGAGGAAGCGCGCAATACAAGAGGGGTAGGATTAGTTGATAACAGCTAATCCTAAAATAAAAAAAAATATGTTAATATTCACTTGTTGCTTGGAACGCAAAATTAAGATTGTTTATTTAATGGGTGGTTTAGAGGCTAATAGTATAGTAACTAACTAATTAATATAATAATATCAAGTCTTTAACTAACTGTACTATTAGTTAACCTGCAAGATTCGGTATTTATACCGAATCGACTTTACCTTCGTAGATTATAATAACTTATAATCTCTTATTTAAATTTCAGACAACGCGTCTGAAATTAAACTGTGATATTCTAACTTGAATATCAATTATGTAATGGCACCCCATTACAAGGTGTATACTAATAAGGGAGGCGCAAAGGTGCCGTCCCTGTAGGGTCCAAAGGGGTTGAACGCAAAAGGAGAACTTTATTATTGCTTAAATCCTAAGAACTACCAATTTCCTAATATCCACCAATCAGAACTACCCGTTCCAGTGTCCTCCGTCGACTAGTAGACCTGATTTGTCCGTCGTCCGTCGCCGCTCGTCGATGATCGCTGAGTACCTGTACGTAATCTTCCCATCTTCCTATGCCCTGTCTATGTCCTGACTATGTGCACCACGGTTGTATATGCAACTGTATACGCCGTGGTACCCACAATCCTATACGATTACGTACCGATTTTGACCGTAATCGCCCCCCCTAAATTAGGCCCTATAATAAGTCCCTATAATAAGGCCCTATAATAAGGCCCGTTATTGGGCCCAATTCTAACACGCTTTACGACAGTACCAACACGTGGCAAGCTGCCACGCCTTCACCAAGGGCTCCGGACCTGATTGGCTAAAACAACCAATAGGTCCGAACCTTTCGGACCGGCCAATACTTGACCTTAACCGTTGTGTATTTACATACACCAACGTAACTAAATGTAACCCCGTTGCAGTCATAGCGTCTCTATCTTTTCCTGTTGGAGGTACAGCCGATTTAACAGTCCGACCAGGCGGGAACAACGCTGAATGATGCCACCATTTATCAAGCACCGGATGACCAAATAACAACTCTCAAAAATGATATGTTGGATGGGGCGACCAAATTTAGGATAATACCATTTCGGACGACCTGGACGAGGAAGTTAACTGGTACTTGGCACAAATAATTGCCCCGTAGGAGACCAACCCTTTAGAATGGTGGAAGGTAAACCATTTTCCAAATGTTCCAGGATGGCCAGGAGCATCCTGGCAATTCCTGCCGCAAATGCCCGTTCCGAGAGGGTTTTTTCTTCGGGCAGGAGTGTCCTGAGATGGGACAGGAGCTTCCTCTCGGCCAGATCAAAAGAGGCGTTGGTGTGCCTCAAAGACCTATATATAAAATAGGGGTTCCTTCAGTTGGAGTGAGGTGTTAGTTTTGTGATATCATATAGCCGAATCTACTATATATAGTTTGTGGATATATATAGACTGCAATACATATCATTGATTCATGAATCTGAGTCATGAATCAGCCTTGGTAAAAATGAATCTGAATCATAAATCAAGCCTGATTCATGAATCAAGTGATTTAAATAGGAGGCCTAGTCGGTACGACCGGGTACTGCACTAGTTTTATCTAATGAAATAAAAGTAATTCAACATATTATTGTAATTATTGCAAAAAGCGTCTACCACTTGATGTTTGTCGTGATTTGTTTCGCTTGGTCCTCTCCATCACCAAAATCTGGCTTTTCAGTCTCGTAAATCACTCCGAAGGCAAGATAGTAATTGCAATATAAAGTAGTATTTAATAACTTTCCTTTTTAATTTTTAATTTATTTATAGTAAAATAATTTTTTTAATATTATTAGTTACTTTCCTGTCGTCGAACGCTCGGTTCGTGTAACCGGTCCGATCCCGGCTCGGATGGCCAGTCATTTCTTTACTCTTGCAATTTGTATATCGACCAAAGCTTATCTTTGTTTTTGTATGTTGTTCGCCTCGACGCGTACTTATACCTGTCTTCATTTATTCTTTGGGAGGAAGGATTATGGTGTCGCTGAAGCTTCAGAAGCGGTACGCACGATAGAATCTGAAGTACCAGCTGCCTCGTAGTGACGTTCTTTCGTATTGTTGTAAACTAGTCTAGCTGCATCCGTACTCAAGTGCGGGAAGCGCAAAATCTGGCTCGACCCGAACGAGTCCAACGAGATTGCACTGGCGAACTCGCGCCAGAACATTCGCAAGCTCGTGAAGGATGGATTTGTCATTAAGAAGCCGCAAGTGATTCATTCGCGCGCTCGCTTTACGAAGCGTAACGAGGCCAAACGCAAAGGACGCCACACAGGCATCGGTAAGCGTCGTGGTACAGCCAATGCGCGTCTCCCGTTCAAAGTGATCTGGATGCGTCGTATTCGTGTTCTACGTCGTCTGCTTCGCAAGTACCGTGATGCGAAAAAGATTGACAAGCACATTTATCATGAGCTGTACATGCGCTGCAAGGGTAATCAGTTCAAGAACAAGCGTGTGCTAATGGAGACGATTCACAAGATTAAGGCTGAACGTCATCGTGAGAAAACGCTCAAGGAGCAGTCTGAAGCCCGCAAGGAAAAGGCCAAGTCGGCGCGTGATCGCAAGGCCAAGGCTTGTACCCCTGTCGCCAAGAAAGAGTAGCCACTATTGCTTTCTTGAAGTCTTCAAGTCGTGACACACTATGCAGCCCAGTCAGGCGTAAAATGGGAATAAATACTTCCTGAAGCTTCCTCGGACTCATGCTTTCCGCTACTTAGTAGTCTCGACAAACTATTTTGCAGCATGAAACTATGCAAAATCATATCAAACTAGTACAAACTATGTTGTAGCATAAAATTATGCACAGTCACAACAAACTAGTACGAACTATGTTGTAGCATGAAACTATGCACAGTCACACCAAACTAGTACAGACTATGTTGTAGCATGAAACTACGCACAATAACAACAAACAAGTACAAAGTATGACGTAGCATGAAACTAAACACAATCACAACAAACTAATCCGACCGACACAAACTATGTTGTATCATGAAACTATACACAATCACAACAAACTAGTCCGACGGACACATGAACAACCTTAATAGTAGCATGCAATCATCACGAACTAACCAATACAGTAATGGACTCAAAAAGCATAGCGCCCGACACGTCCGTCTCCAAAGCCCAGCTCTATGAAGTACGCTTACTATCCTGAACAGAGGAATAAGCACGATATCTTCGTGGACATTTGTGCACCTGGTCTAAGATATGTTTGACTGGTCTGTAGACTTTTGACCTGTTGCCCAATCTCATCGAAGTTCTCAAAGACGTGCTCTCAGCCAGCTCGACTCAAGAGACAATCAGAATTGGAGACATCGCGGCCTCGGTACGCATTGATTCCAACAGAAAGAAGAGCGAGATCTATCCGTGTGACCCTTCGGGTGCTCTGTCTTTGTATGGAGCTGATACCGTTTGTCGTTGTGTCTGCAGGCAGTGTCGGTAAAGAAGAAGTACACAGAGGCATTCGAACTGCTGCGGTCGCTACCGGGAACAGATACGTCGCTCGACGAACAGGAGTTCGCCATCGCTCATGCAAAAGTGGAACTGAAGCGCATTTCGTACGTTGATAGCGAATCGTTTCAGTTTGCGTGCCTCATCACCTGATGGTCTGCATTGTCCTATACAGCGAGATTGTGGAGTTCTATAGCAACACATTATATCGTGGAACGGATGAACCGCGAGCCGAGATCAACGATGCATTCTCTCGTGAAAGTCTTTTAAAATGAATGGCGACGAAAATGAATGCGTTGTGACTATGAGAGAGACACGTTCTAGGTTTATGGTTCTGTTGCGCTAGTTAGTAGAGGCCAAAGAAACTGAGAAACTTCTTCGAGAACTCCACCCCCAAAAAACAAGCAGCATTAGCAGGAAACGCGCGTGCCATGGCAGGGCCCACGCCAGTGAATAGTGCACCAGGGCCTTCTTGTTTCATGAGCACCTGAAAACAATGGGCGATACCTCGGTATGTGCCTTCTGGCGCGGTCTGTATGCGCGACTTGATCACATCGGGAGGAATGGCGATGAGCCAGTTAAGAATCCCCGCAAATCCACCCGCAACAAACACGCGGAAAGCGTTCAATTCCGATGGATCTTGACCCTTCGGTGTTAGGCCTCGCTTGATCGCTTCAAATCCCCCAAAGTAGCCCACCGACCTGTAACGAGGTGTACAAACACAGTCCTTAGCTCGATTCTATCACGCTATAGATGGTGTAGATCGCATACCCTGGTACATCACGCAACAACGTAGCTTCCCAGCCGCGGAAAATGCTCGACAAGCCACCCGTGCGATATAATTTCTTGGCGCAGTCTATCATCCCGTCGTACAATTTGGGTTCACCGCGTTCTACAGCCTGCGCCTGGATCTGAAGCAAGCACTTAATGCGCTCACCAGGTGCCATGATTAAAGTGGTTGGAACCGCTGAAAAGCCACCAGCAAACATGATCTGCCCCATCGACAGAGGGGCAGACGGTGCCTGCCCTGACGCTTTTATCTGAACGCAGGAACAGAGAGAGCAGTTAGAGTCACACTGCAGTCACAAAGCCAAGAAAAATCGTGCTTACCGCGATGAGTTTGCCCATATCATAGCCCCAGAAACATGTGGCAAAAATAGGGGTGACACCCACTAACGGCGCCGACATACCGCGGTACAGGCCGCGAATCTACATTCAGATAAAACACATGAGCGACTCCTAGCTTCCTCCCGTTTTGTGAAGCCGTCATACCCCATCCTTCGCCACCATCTTGCGAGCGCAGTCGATAGCGTTCGAGTACATGGGCGGCTGCCCGGGTTGAGGTTTTGGTTGTGTTTGCATGTTGACCTTGATCAGGTCGAGCGGATGACCTGTAGCTACGAGACACATGCCTGTATTGATGGAGGTATGGATAAAACCTTGTCAAAGACATTGAAGTCACTCGATATGATAGCTAATTTACCGCCAAATCCGCCCGTCAGGAAGGACACAAGGCCAGACGTGGCTGTAGGCAGACATGAGACGGGAGAGTTAGTCTTATTACATCGTGGATAGCAATCACGGGTTCACATGACATACGTTTATTGGTGGTTTCTTCGCTCATTTGGTCTGGGGCTTAGTAGAAAGATTGCAAATACTTCACGTCGGGGTGACTTGCCGTTGATGTGAGTTTTCCCCTTTTCAGTCGTTTGTTTTTAGAGGTATTCTTGCGGGCATTATTTATTACTCAAGTAGGTTGCGATGAAAGAAAGAGGGTTATAGCGTTTCGCAAACTGAACTCGATTCCCGCCACCGAACAGGAGGGGCTGCTGCTATTATCAGAATGTAAAGTTGCTGTATTTAAGTTATAAAATAATGAAATTGCGATTGCTTCGACCCCTCGATTGTAAGTTACTACGGCTGTTTGTGCGACGATCGTCGCGGTGACGACATAAATGGAACAGTCAGCATACGAAGTTTGACTACATTTTTGTTATAAGCGAACAAGACGCTGAATACTACGTGCGCTGACCATTAAAGCACGTTAAAATTTGAATGGTCAACAAGGTGGCCCCCTATTTTGGTTCGATTCGCTAAAACAGTCGTGTCGCATTGGTTGTAATGTCGTTTATTTTCCTCAATCAGTCAACTTTCCACTTCCACTTTTACAATCGAGGACAGCGTGTATTGGTACGCAGTCCATGGACATACCTCTGCCTTTCACTTGAGTAACGTATCAAATGTCGGTCCTTTTACCGTCTTTTGGCACCTCGACCTCGGCCTGTTTCTGGCGTTTCGTTTCCCAGTGTTTCTCTGTTCTCACTTTCGCTTCTGCCGGTGGATCAAACAATGCTCATTGTTCAATTTCCGGTCCAGGACGCAAGTGTCTCGTATACTTGACACAGGAGGCGGACGGACTACCTCCGGTCTTTCCCACTGCTCTCACCGTTGCACCCATTTGGTCGTGCAGTGCGTTAGTGTGGTGAACGGCACTTGCATCTACATAATCATTATACCTTCTTTTCTCGCCGTAGTGCTGCCCCGTCTGTCTTTTCCTGTTCTAGTCGTCCACCTCAGCCAGCACTAATTGCACAGCCGCCTAGCAGCGTTAAAAATGGAAGTGCAAGTGAATACTCTACCGACCAAACAAACTATCAAGAAGCGCAAGAGCGTCTTTAGCGTCAGTCCACCGTCCGGGTCGAGCGTCCCAGTTTGCGGTAGTTTGAACTCGCCCATGACGATTACACCGCTTGCTGCGGAGTCTACGTCCACTTCGTCGACAACATCTGACGGCATCAATCTGTCCACCGCTCTAACAGCGCTAAAGGTTTCGCTTAAGCGCGACTTTGAGAGCTTAGCGCCGCCCACACCAGCAGTCTCGCCCGCTCACGGCCGTAACATCTCCAAGCGCACACGCTTCGACTTTGAGGAGCTAGATGCGTCAGAAGTGGAAGACAAGGAGCAAATCAATGCAGCAGCTGCACCCAAGACCGTGAACGCACTTCTAGCTGTGAGTAATCGCATTAAGTTTGAGCTGGAGAAACGTCGACGGTGCGACCGTGAACGCTCCCAAACGTCTCGCCAAAGAAAACACCTGAGTTATTTCGCCATCGTTGGAGCCTTCCAGCGCGCAGCGCATGAGCGTGAAGTGGCCATGCAGCTCGAGTGCGTTGTTAAAGCTTCGACGGATTAATATCGCATTTCTCAGCACGAGCACTAGGTGGAGACGCACGCTTGCGATTTCTGCTCATTACGCTTGAGCATTTTGGGCTATCTATTAGTCTTGTGCAAATAATATCGTACTAATACAAAAATCCTATATCGTCCTCTCGTCCTCTGCCAATGGTTGAAATTATCGCCAAATATCTCTGTCCACTCGCATGTCGCTACATTGTTTATGGCCTTATGGCCACAAAGCAGCTGGCGACCCATTACGCGTTACGTTGGCGTGATACTTTTCGACGAATTCTATTTCGAAACGACTGTATCTGATTATTCCACAAACTATAAGCTGTCTATGGAGCCACAAAACGTGGTGAAAAGGCAAAGAGGGAGTAGGAGTCATCTCTTGGGTTATTTGGTGTGCGCAGTACACAATATTGTGTAGAAAGCACGCCTCCAGCCATGTCTTTCGTGTCTCATTATGCATCATGACCGCTGTGGTGGACAAGCGTACACGGAGCTACCTCTCTAAGATCGAGAATAGCCAGGCACTTACCACGACGTCGCTGGATGCGCTTAAAAAGGAGTTGCCGTCCTTTCAGCAAATCGAGGGCAAAGTGCGTGATGTATACGTGTTCAAAGACCGCGTCCTACTTGTGTCTACAGATCGCCAGTCGGCATTTGACCGTGCGCTGGCCTCTGTGCCTTTTAAAGGCCGCGTGCTGACGCTGACAAGCGTCTGGTGGTTCGGCCAAACAGAACATATCGTAGCCAACCATCTGTTGGGGGTGCCATATCCTTCTGCGATGTTATGTAAGAAGTGTCAAGTCTTCCCGGTTGAGTTCGTCGTACGTGGCTATATTACGGGATCTACGAGTACGAGCATGTGGACGAGCTATAAAAACAGCGTCCGGGAATTCTGTGGACATATGCTGCCAGATGGCTACAAACAACACGAGAAGCTTCCTGAGAATCTCGTAACACCCACAACTAAAGACGAGCACGACGAGCTAATTTCTGGTGTCGAAGTTGTTCGAAGCGGCCGCATGACGCAGGAGCAATGGAACTTTTGTGAGAAAAAGTCGCTAGAGCTCTTTGCGTTTGGTCAGGAGCAGGCAGCCAGGCGTGGCCTTCTTCTCGTTGATACCAAGTACGAGTTTGGTCTCGATGAGGCCACGGGTGAAATTCTGCTCATTGATGAAATTCATACGCCAGACTCGAGTCGCTACTGGCTTGCAGAAACGTACGCTGCGTGCTTGGCTGCTGGCAAGTCACCAGATAATATTGACAAGGAGTTCCTTCGTCTGTGGTTTAAGGAGCACTGTGACCCGTACAACGATGCGGTGCTACCAGAAGCCCCCAAAGAGCTAGTGACTGAACTCGCTCGTCGCTACATCCTGCTCTACGAGCTCATCACGGACTCGGAATTTGAGTTTCCAGCAGAGGGAAGCAAACCAGAGGACGAGCTCATTGAAGGCGTGCGCAGAGCACTACTCTCTTAATTGACGAGGTTGGTAGTGTTTTCTCTGTAAATAAAATACACATGACGCACATACACAGTATCTTACTTTGTAGGATTATGATTAAGTCCTGCCTTCTCCGTTACTGCTGACGCGGAGTTCTTGATGTGATGCACCTGCTACATCAGCATACGGATGCCTCCAAGCGAGGTAAAGATAGAGGCTTTGTCTGAGACACAGAGTGCTGTCGAACTTCGAGCGTCGTCTTCATGAGCTCGGCAGTAGACTTGGTGAATAGCGACAACGACGGATAACTGAAAGAATGAAATCTCGCTTAGCGTAGGTAGTCTGGTAACTTTCGTCCCTTTAAAGCGCTTTTTGTGTCAGCAAGAAGGGCGCCAAGCAAGAGATCCCCACAAAGCCGCATACATGGCAAAAAGCGGTTCCGGTACAAAACCACGAGTCGTCAACTGTGTAACACGCCGTTTCCTTTTTGGCAACGTGGCTACGACTATGATACTTACCATACAAGGGCGGCGCGTTGGACTACGTGAATTCTTCCTTTAGGAATAGTCACGCGAACATCATAGACGAGCCATCAACCGGCTATTAACTGTGGGGAGGAAGGTTAGAGCGATAGAGTCGAGCGCGCTGCCACCTACCCAATAACCCAAAGGGATAGCGGCGCCGCGGCGTCCCTTGCTGGGAATTTTTCGCAAATTTACGCCCGTATTGGTGGAGATGGAGCCGAAGGTCGTCCACATTACACCCACATACCACAAGTCGTTAATTTTGAAGCGCAATCCATGGCTTAAGTACCACTCAGCTTGTTGTGACTCCCGGCGCAGGTTATTTATACATTTGGTTTGATACTACAAAGTTGAACATAGTGGTCAACGGGTGGGAGGTCACGTGTACCCGAATAGTTGCAAACAAATCATCTGCTTTCTACATCGTGGTTGGGTGGCTCACGTGGCATCCATTACCGTGTCAACTGAGGACTTAATTTTGCGGGTCGGATGAGTGCTCTTTTGTTGGGTTCAGAGTTTTTTGTGAGCTTAGGGCAAAATATAGAACGGTCAGGAATCATTCAGGGGTAGGACGGCAAATTGACGATCCAGTATGCAGGAGCGAAAGCGAGCAATGAAATATTAGGAGCTTCTTCATTTATTTGGGATAGGTGTCAGCCATGTTAGGTGCGTGCTGTAGGGCCACTTCATTACGCATGGACCCGACTTTACTCCGACCTTGGATTGTGTCCACTCGAACCCTCAATCTCCCCACGGAGCGATCTGTAGTATCAACATGTCGGGTACTTTCAGCTTTGTGAAAATACCTCGATCGGTATATACTATTATTAAGTTGGTATAAGAACAGGTGGTAGGATTTGTAAGTACAGTATTTATGTATAGCATTCCCTTTTTTGGCAAGTCTTTGTCACATTTTTCTATCTGGTACACAGAGCATTACACTGAAACATCGACCACTGCACTCAACATAGGATGGACTGAATTGACATGGGTAAGCTGGCTCGGCGCGTGCTGAGACGCTGCGTAACCGCATTAGCTGCGCCGTCGTCAGCTGTCCTATCCTGCTGGAAGGATGTTCTCGACGCCACAGTTGAGCTCCTCGTGTCATCGTCACCATCCGATAGTGCAGCTTGGGCCATGGGTGACACCGTCTTCTTACGACTCTTGACTCGATTGCCACGCTTAACCATTTCTTCCGTGGCGGGGGACGCTAAGCGTCCTGTCGAGATACCTTTGGCCGCGGTGTTGGGGTCTCGCATGATGCACTCGAGCGTATACTCGAAGGCCGCGATCTTCTTGGCAATATATTCTTTGTTAGTGCCTTTTGCCACACCAAGCGATTCGCGCAACATATCGATGCTTTTCTGCAAGCTGCGTATCTGACGATGTGGCCAGCGCTGGATCCCATGCCGGCGGCAAATTTTTTTTAAGAGCGTTGCACAGATACCGAACTTGCGCGCGACGGCGGCAATGGGCATATTGAAGCACTCCCGCAGGTCTTCAAGCTTTACTACGGGGCTGAACCGTTTGCTTCCCCCTCTTGGCGTCACTGTCATGGCGCGTTCTTGGGGTGACGTTGGGACAGGGGGACCCAGAGGCAGCGGGTAAGCCATAGGACTCACAACGTTGAAAATATCGAGGTTAAAGGCATCAGCGCGGCTGTTGCCATCGGGAGATACTGGTACTGGCGATGGCAGAGGCACCTCGACAGACAAGTTGGTCATCTTGTTGCGATACGTGGCGGATTCGTGCTCAAGCTTTAGTGCAGACGGCGTGACGTTGCCGCTGGTATTACTAGTAAGGTTGCCCTGCTTAAGCGACATGAGGATCTCGCCCATCAGCATGTCGTCGACGTTGAGGGTGGATGGGGCAATTGAGCCCATTGTGAACTTTTGGTTGAGGTGGTCGATAGTATTATGACGATCCGGGGTGGCCACACCGAAGCTCGAGGCCATTGTGGCGACAGGTGGAGGGATCGAGTGGCGTGTGCATAGCTTCCATTTTTTACCACTCAAAGTACGTTTTCCTATAGGATAGTGGGAGGAGGGGCTTTGCTTTAAAAACTGCTACAATACGTATCATCGACGTTATGTCCACATGGGATCCGACCCTTACAAAAAAGAGGTCAAATTACCTGCTAGACTCGATCGCGAAAGGGTGAAACCAGCAGCGCATCCCTTCGGCGAGCTTGGTGCGACCTTCGCGGCACTGTCCTGCGACAGCGCGCCCCTTCGGACCCGCGAGATCTTTGCGCAGCTGCGATTGCTTTTGCAGCCCTTGAGTAGGTAGAATTCTCTTCATTTCCCTGATTTCTGGCCTCAAAACCGCCACAGGGCAGCAGACCCCCTGTTTGAGTGCTGAGACAGCCGCTCACTATGGAATTGACGAGTCACAAAATACGCACGTCTCTCCTTGTCTGAGAGCTATTCAACCGTTACGTTCTCGTCGCAGACTTTTCACGCGGTGGGCAGAAAGGGCTGGAAAAAATCGTCTTTTAAATCTAGAGGAAGGGCAATAGGGACAAAACTGGATGTTTCTTTGCGACTAGTTCGCTGTTAGAGCTTTACGTTCCCAGTCTGGCGTCCCTGATACGCCAGTGCGTCACGTTCAATATCCTCTTGAATCTGCTTCCGAGTCGCGGTAATATCTTCCGCAGAGAACGCACGCGATGTGATCAAGGCCTCGAGCCGACTGTCTGTGACCTCTTTGCTAATGACGCCATCCTTTTGAGCTAATAGTCCTAATTCCAAACACTTTTTCAGCACCACGTCGGCATATTTCAGCACGTAGACGCCACAGTCATAACTATTCTCTTGCAGTGGCGTCTGGACATTTAATGTCAAGACGCGATCGACTCCATACTCTGCCGCGGCCTCGGCTTTTCCATCACTGGAACGTTCTTGAGAGTTTTCCCACTGCAGTCGCAAAAAACTGCGAGGCAAACGAAAATTAACATGAAAATAGAAGGATTCAACACGAGAGTTTGAGGCGACGTACGCCCGTAGGTTGCGAACGATTGCAGCTTTGGAATGATATGAGCCAAGCGGGTCGAGGACCGCGATACACGAGAAGGCTTCCTATGAAAGCAAATGTATCAGCACCGTGGTGAAGGAAGCATCAACTTTGTTGCTTCACCTCATCACCAGGGTCCATTCCTGCTACGCCAGGATTTAAGATGATGGCGAGACTCCAATGGACGCTACGACAAGACCCCGTAAGCACGCTTAGACTTGATTACGTCACAGTACTTGACGTACTCTATGTTGATTGGAATAAATATGATTGAGCGATGGAATAAATTGGATCGTGCAAACCACGTCGACACATTCTTGTACCCGTCCTCCATCCGTGTCCCTGCCGTCGTGCCCTTTCCAGCGCATAACCTCGAGTAAAAATGCGAGCTCAAGAAAAGTACTTTGTCCTGAACAAGTGTGTCGTGTCGATAAGTTTCCAGAACCAGCCGCCTAAGATCGACCATGCGAATAGAGAGTGTTAGTATTTATCCGCAAACTTCGGCTACTTGCGCGTATTTACTTGAAGTAATAGTCGATAATGTTATCGTTCAGGTATCGTCGAGGCTTGAGCCGTAGGACATCGCGACGAATAATCGTGACGACATCCGTCGTACAAGGAGGGAGCGGATATTTTAGCACCGTCATGCTACCGCTAGTGCTTTCTTCATCCGATTCCGAAGCCCTACGAGATCCCAACATGCACAATGAAGCTAATAGTATTTGTACCAAAAAAATACCCCCAATACGCGGTACAGATGAAATCGTGTACCTCTCTGCTTCAGGGCTGTCTTGCCCCCGAGAGCTCCAATATGGTTTTAGACTAAATGGGTCCTTGATCAAAGCTTGAAGGTACTCTTTCGCCTGTTCCTTGTTCTCTCTGCCAATATAAAACATCCGCCCATTAGTCAAAAGTAGCGCACCCTTTTATGTTGTACCGCACATCATATTTATATCCGTATAGCCTCGTAAAATATCCTTGATGTCGTCCACACTATCTCCCGACGCCTCGTCGGTTGGACGAAAGACCATGTAACTTTTTGCGACATCTACAACTCATTCACAAAAGTTAGAAACCCGTCAAATCTGTTCATGGTTGCTCTTACCGGAATCCATGGGATCGTAAATGATCTCAAGGACAGGATGAGTCGATTCTTCCGATAATAATGGCCACTTGACGGCGAAGAACGATCCTTCTTCCAGCAACTGCTCCATACAAGAAGCCTCTCCAAGATTAAATAGTGCACTTGTCTTCGCTAGCGTGGATACGTCAAATAACCTACATAGAATCATCCCATCAAATACTTGTGAGGTCATTTCGAACGTCATCCGACACTTCACGTACCTAACATCCCGGAGGGATTTATATTCGAGCACCATGGATCGGCTAAAAGGCCAATCTTCGTACTTCCCTCGGATATTTTTCATGTACATTTGATCATTCTGAAAGAACAAATCGGCAACGCACTGAAAGAATCCAATGATCACGTCACAAGTGCGAATCTGTGCCACGACATGCACTGCCATATCCTCTGGCTCATCTTCCGCCACTTGCTCTTCCGTGTCCTCAATTATTACAGCACTCCTCGTATCACTCACCCCTTCGTCCCCAGAATTTGGTGCACTGCCAACCCGATTGACTGGCTGTTGCTCTTCCACATCTGGCTCCGAGTCCGAGTCCAGAGCTATTGGTTTCGCAGCTGACCCTTCAGTATTCAACTTCCGCTTTCCCAGCCTCGCTAATGTTTGATTTTGTAGCATCGTAGCTTGCGTCGATGTCGGTGAGCCAAATAGCTTCGGTTTATTCCGATCGCGCAAAGCGTAATTACTTTTCACGGGCGACGACATTTTCCGTGCGGTATCTGCCTTTAATCTCTTCTCCGTCAGTCCCAGCGATATCCGTCGTTTAGAGACTGAATGCTTTTCTCTCGCATTTACCCATCCACTTGATTCTGTAGGTGCCGTGGAAATGTCCACGTTTGTCTGTGGCGGTGCACTCGCATCTTCTAATGATGAATATGCGTGCAGCTTTAATTTCGTACCAGGTCCTCGATTCGAAAGTGTATTTTTCTTGGTTAAGTTGGCGAGAAAGTCACTTTGTTTCTTGGGTGGAATGAAACCCTGTAGTCATTATAACAAAACACACGTCAGTTCGGCATCCGAAGTGACAGGAAGGTAATCGCTCTACCTTTCCGAGAACTTCGTCCGTGACTCCAAGAGACGAAGCTGTGGTAGAAATAATGGACGACCCAGGGGTACTGATACTCCTGCCACTGGCTTTCGGTCTGTTAATATTTTGATACTTGGGAACTGGAGATCTGTCGTTGCCTCGATCATGGCTAAAATCAAAATTCTGCCGAATATCGTCCTCCCAATTTTCAGAAATGCGCCGAAAGCTGCAACATATAGTGATCATATGAAGTCAATAGAAACAGCATGAGAAGAGCCGTAAATAGGTGTACGCGAGCACTTATCGACGCACGTGGGTCTGTTAATGGATCGCTCGGATGCGACAGCAGAGAACTCGAGCGTCTGTGAGTACCGAAATTCACTAGAGCTTTGAGAGTGTGGTCCAGAAGCTGACGATAGGTGACGACGCGCGCCGAAGCGGCGATGGCGCTCACGCTGGTTTTCCATCGGTAATTGCGTTTTGTTTCACGTCATGCACACTAAAATCCGGTTAATCGTATACACATGCTACAAATGTTATTTTTTGTAAAAAAAAAGTCAACCCTGATATATGGAGTTTTTCATTAGAAATTTAACTCGTAACGTCATATTAATACATTCTCCCTTTCCTATCTTTAATACCCGAACGCCCTATAGAAACCAATAAGGGACTCCTCGCCAAGCGCCTGTCATATCTCCGAGTACTGGTCGACTCGAGGAAACATTTGCAGCAACACCAACTCGAGTCAATTTCCCACATAAAATCCTCAGTCACTGAAAGTCGAGCGATCAGCTACACTATTAGACTTCGACTCCCTAGTCAATACGCGCGCTATGTGTGCACGCTTCTTCGTGCGCATGTACATGCCCGTACATGCGCACAAAGGAGCGTGGTGGGCTCAGTGATTCCCGATTTTTGACAGATTGCTCGGAAAAATGTTACCTGTATCTATTTTCCTACCTTTAGAAACAAGTTAGGCGTTATGGATTTCAACCACTGTGGCTAAAAAAATCTACTTGTAAGCTCGAAAGTAGCTTTTCAATACTCCTACCATAAACATCGGGGCCTACATCATTCTTATGCTTTTTGTAACTCCAAAATTCTGCCTGCATTCAATGTCTTAGTCAAACAAGTCTGCCACTTGCTACGTGAATTGGCCTTATCGTCTCTTTTTGAGTGTAAGCTTTCAAGAACTTGAGTTCTAAAATCAATGTGTGTACCGCTGATGCACTACTTACATTCTCCAATTGCTTGATTGCCGCTAGATTATCAATTCACGGAAACATAGGTACTTCATTCCCTATTCCGATTTCTCCAAACAGTTAGCTCAACCTCTTTTTTTCACCAACCACAGCAGCTCCAAATTCCGCTTCTGTTGCTGACAATGCCGTGGCTTCTTGCAACTCCATTCAACAATAATTCCATTAATGTAAGTAATTACATCAATAACGCTTTTCTCATCACTTGTATCTGCCGCAAAATCGGCATCCGTGTATTCCGTTATCATCAGTTGCAACGGCAACTCTTCATCATTCTTCAATATCAATTTGAACTCTTTAGTTCTCCCAGTGGCGTAATTTTTTGTGGTATTGTAGTTAATTCATATCGAGGCATTCGTTTGTCTGGTGACCCGGTGGACTGCGAATGATATGTCCGGCCGGTGCACCTGAAAATTCAATAAAACATCCATCGACTGGTTTCAAAACTTTTGATCCTCGGCGCATTTGCCTCTGCTTTCTCTGGGAATACAATGTTTAACTTTTCTACGGGTTCCACGCTCAAGATTGAAATCGTGACCGTATTGGCGTGCTCCAGACCATATTTATTCAATGTTTCTTGGAATTATACTTTCTTGGCCGATCAAATACGCTCTCCTCCGATTTTCATTCCAAAGTTTTTCATTATACCGAGATCTTTTTCAACCCTAAAACATACATTTTTGAAAAAATCCACCACCTGTCGTGATGTTCGGGTGACAAGTGCATCATTCTCGTGTGTTCAAGAAGACAAATTACCATTAGTATTACCGCTTGTCATAAGAACGGTGCTATGCTCATGTTGCGTTTGAACGAAAATTCATGTGTACATCATGCATTATTTGAAATCCAGATCCTGTAGAATCTTCCGTAATTATTCGTACCACAATCTGCCGCTTGTTTCAAGCCATACATTTTGGGGACTGGTTTTTCCACACCCAATTTTTAGTCCTTCCACACCCCACGTGACCATTGATCGGCGTTACATTGCCATTGGTCATCTGATGTCCGATCCCCTCCTTAAAAAATGAACACAAAAGAAAACACTATATTAGCCTTGAACTCGTGTTCTTTTGACGTGTTTCGTTGGTCAGATTTAAACGGTTTCTATAGTTGCCGCCTCTGTCGCATGCAAGATAAACTTTGTGCTGCTTGGAACTTGCAATGGATACGCCGTATCCGTTGGCAGCTCCATGCGCTCGCACGT
>CM047592.1:8851765-8898959 GCA_026184515.1 Peronosclerospora sorghi
CGGATAGAGATCCGAGATTTACAGGACGTTTCTGGCAAGAAACGTTCGTATTGTTGGGAACCCAGTTGAAGATGTCAACTGCGGACCATCCGGAAACGGATGGGCAGACGGAACGGGTTAACCGCGTTCTAGGAGACATGTTGCAATCATACGCACATTCCTTTGAACAGTGGAGTGACTACCTGTCACTCACTGAATTTGCGATTAACAATTCGGTGCATGCTTCAACTAAGCATGCACCGTTCTACGTGAATGCCTTAAGGCATCCAGGAACCCCAGCTTTACTTGGCGGTACGCCAAATCTAAGTTGGGGAGGGACCCGCTCAAATTTTGAGTGAGTCAATGCGCAAGTTGCGACTGCAACTTGTGAACAAAACGATGGCCCTTCTATTGAAAATACAGTAGAAGCGGAAGCAGCTTCAATTGAAACTGAAGCTGCATACGATGAATATGTGTCTGCAGCGATGGCTGCAGACAACGAGGACAATGCACCTACTGCTGATAAAGCAGTAGATGAATTCGTATTACAGCGCCAAGCTGTAATACGCTATGTAAAAAATGCACTTGCCTCTGCTTTTGATAAGCAGAAGCAAAATGCAGATAAACAAGGAAGGAAGAACAAAAACTCCTTTATTAAAGGTGAATTAGTATTATTAAGTACTAATAATTTGCCTACACATGCAATAAGCAACTTCCCTACACGGAAGTTGCTTCCATGTACATTGGACCTTTCAAGGTCCAAGAGATTCGGGGGAATGCCTATACCTTAGACACTCCCACAGCAATGCGGCTTCACCCAACTTTCTATGTTGGGCGGCTCAAGCCGTATAACTCGTCTTCGTCTTGCGACGAGACGTAGAACCACGGAAGATACCGTGCTTCTTCAAGTCTCTCTTGGGAGACTTGAAGAAGCATCGGCTTCCAGCCGTTGGTGAGCAGAGCGGAGAGTCGTTACCTCCGCCTTCGACTGCTCAAGATCAGCCGTGCGCCTATCGAGCTCTCCCTTACAGCGGGAAAGCTCAATGTACAGAAGATCATTCTTCTGCTGGAGGGCAGTGTACGCCCCGAGGATGTCGCGACATCCTCGCGAAGAGACCGATATGTCTTCACACAGTGAGACATATCGCTGCTCAAGGAGGAATAACCCTCCTCGAGCTTGCGGAGCAAAGAACCATGCTCCGCAACAACAACGGCGAGGTAATTCTCAGCCTCCGCCGCCCCTGATTGATAATCAGGGGAACAAGCGATATATCCTCGAGCGCTTGATCTCGAAGCGCTCGGTGCCTTCGAAGAAGGGGCAGCGTACCGAGTACTTGGTACGCTGGCTGGGATATCCCCAAGAGTTCGACTCTTGGGAGCCGATTGAGGTTCTGAGGGCCGACGCCCCAGACCTTTTGACTGAGTTTGAGAAGAAGTCTCAAACTCATAATGCGAAGTAGCATCAACAGTAGGTGTTGATGCATTCAGGGTATCAATTAAACCCTGAATTTCGGCGGGTACGGAAAAGCCACCGTACCCCCGCAACTCCTCCTCTGACAGACGAGGAGCGCCCTGCGTACACCGCGGGCAAACGAGGTGAGAAGGGACACCACACTTTAACCCTTCTTTGATGCAAGCAAAATGGATGTATGCCATTTTGCCTGTTCGTTAGTGCTTTACAGCGCTCGCGCATTACGTGAACTTTATTCACGTAATCATCTGGGCTTTTGTTGTAGTTGTCAACAAAAGCATTCCAACTCTGAGTCAGGGCGTCTTTATCGTCCCTGTTCTTCCTTGACCCTTTCCGGCTCAAATGATATCTAACCTGAAAAAAGAGGTCAATAAAGCACAGACGTCTATCGTCTGTACTTCGATCGAATCGACGTGACTGGATGTCTTCGCAGTCATCCAGCACGTTGATATCGAACAACGCATACTGGCAGTCCCGTTTACGGTGACCGCCACTGTTGGGGGCAATAGCCCAGCCAGGGGTCCAAAACCCCATTCTGTACGGAACATGTGGTTCGTACGATGATACTCTTTCGAAGCGGCAGGCGCCGCTTCTGTTCGATCCCTTTTAGCAGTCGGAGCACCGCCTGCTTCAACACCACGCGCCGGGGTTAAATCACCCCGACGTGGAGAAGTACTTGGTCCAGGTGGGGCTCTGCGTTCCCGCAACCACCTGTGATAATCATTGTCGCTGTCATAGCTGACAGCGACACCAGAGTAGTCATCGCTGTTAGGCGATGAGCACCTAGCAAATTTCGACACGCTAGATCCTTTAGTGGGGACAGCTGTATCCCCATCACTTTGTTCGGAGTCAGAACTCCCGAACATGGCCCTCTTGGCAACACGCCATTCAGAAGTTGCCATCGTGCGAGATGTTGCATTAGCAACATCTCCCTGTTTCTTGTCAGATGCCGCCTTAGCAGCATCTGTGGTCGAAGACGGTACGTCTTCCGACCTTTGCGTAGTTGACGCTGCTAATGCAGCGTCACTGTTGTCACTCAACGCCTCAGCACCTAGTGCTGAGGCGGAGGAAGAAGCTCCTTCATTGTTTTCAGCAGCGCTCTTTAGAGAGCCGCCGCTGTGTGTCTTGACCATCGAGTCGATGGTCAATCAGTTGGTGAATGAGAAATTCTGACCAACAAGTGCCACCCATGATTGGCCAAAATAAGAATTATTATTGGCCAACCACCTTAAGTGGGGGGTGATGTAATGGGGTGCCATTACATAATAGATATTCAAGTTAGAATATCACAGTTTAATTTCAGACGCGTTGTCTGAAATTTAAATAAGAGATTATAAGTTATTATAATCTAAGAAGGAAAAGTCGATTCGGTATAAATACCGAATCTTGCAGGTTATCTAATAGTACAGTTAGTTAAAGACTTGATATTATTATATTAATTAGTTACTATACTATTATCATCTAAACCACCCATTAAATAAACACTCTTAATTTTGCGCTCTAAGCAACAAGTGAATATCCATATATTTACTTTTATTATAGGATTGGTTGTTATCAACTAATCCTACCCCTTTTGTATTGCGCGCTTCCTCGCACAACACAGTGTAATCCAGTAACAGGATCAGTCCTGTTACAAAAGGAGTAATCAAAATATAACCTGTTCGTAAAAAGTAACCCCTAAAAAAGCAGGGAGCTTTTTCACGAAATTCCACGACAAACTTCGAATCGTGAACTTAACAGAATTCACTTCAGAAATGAACAATTGTACACTTCCTGCCCTCGTATTCCATTGGGCTCATATCCTGTGGGAAAACAAACACGTGTTAATGGCGCGCGTTGCAGCAAAAGCGTTTCCTCAAGTCGGTCAGTAATAGGAGGGAGGGCTGTATCGGTTCGTATAGGGAGCTGGAGCAGTGTCGTTTGTGAAGCAGAAATAATAGTAAATGGACTAATGTATTAGTATAAAATAGAACCTTAAGACATAATTTTCTAGAATTTAACCTCAAATTTCTAATTGGCAAATCGGCATGCATTTGAGCCATCAGGGGGATTCAAAAACAAATGAGGAGCAGAAATTGCACGCTATACAGATTTTTGCCATTTTGATTTCCACCAATCAGCATCAAAATACAACGCAAATGTTTGTTGCTTCAAAAATTTTCTCGCTACCAGCCAATTTGTAGCAGTTTGCCCTCATCTACGCCACAATGGACATACCCAACTCCTCGCGCCTTTTCCCTATGCAACCCCGGCCCATTATCACTCACGTTGTACAGCTTCCCCCTTCGATAGTGCTCCCGGGACCCACCATGTCCAAAATGTCGGTGGCTGCAAGCGGAATAACAACAGCATCATCCGGCCAAGGAAGAAGCGGAGAGAAACGCCAATATGAGAAGTGGAATAAAGATGTTATAGATTCTCCGTTAAAGTCCATGGAGAGTGACAATCAGGACGGGGTGACATGGTATTCACGATATCGCAATTCGAGAAAGAAAACCAGCGGCTCCACCAAGGTATACGGGCGGACGAAGCGGCAGCGTTGGCGCAGGGGTTGGAGACGCAGGGCTACATGAAGGACGCTAAGAAGGGGGTCAAGGCCAAAATGGAGAGATTCGAGACGAGCTTCCGGGGGAAACTCGAGAAATGGAACGGACGGGGATGGGAGTCACAGAAGAGGATATCGCAAAAGGGTACTCCACATGGGAAGAAAAGTTGAAAGGGATGTATCCTGATTCTGAGCGGCTGGTTTGCGTCATGGGGTACGAGTAGCGTCCACCCCGCCACCCAATGCGACGGCTGACGATGCAGCTACTATTATTATCTTTGGTTTAGCTCCGAGTACCGGAGGAGAAGTTGGTGCCGATGCTGTAGGAAGTGGCGTAGAATATCGAGCCGGCGATTCGCTCCTGTCATTCAACGCTACAACGTCGTAGACCCGATGGCAGCCCACATCTCGCTCAACCTGTCGAGCAAGCGTCTTCTCGGTGCCATTACTAGGGTTTCAGTGACAGTAATCACATCAAAACATAGCTCGCAGTTCAACCTTTCTGATGAACTGGAGAAAAAGGCAGTTGGATGAATTTGCTGGACAGCAGGAGAAGGTGCAAGTGTAGAGTAAGCAGCACGAATGGTAGAGGGAGAAGTTCACGATGAAGATGGACCTCAGACGCGAAGAACTAGAGAGAAAGGCTGAGTTCCGGCGCCGGGAGCTTGAGTCAAAAAACAATGAGATGGATTTGAGACTGGAAGATACCGCAGAGCTTCGATTGTTGCTACAGCTCCAGCTACGAAACGTGGAGGAGCTTCAAGTTCGCCGCGGGGCCCTTCTGAATCCCAGCTATCTTCATCAGGAGCAGGACACTCGTTGTCTCCGTACGACACGTCCTCAGCCTTTGTAATTGAATTTAGGTACAAAAGAGAACACGATAACCTCTACTTTGTCCAGCTAAGAAGTCCTTGGTTATGCTCCCATTGCGAGCAAAACCATGAACGTTTCTGCTCACCAGGGTCCGAAGCTTGATGTGCCTCTACTTGGGCAGGCTCTGTCTGGACAGCACAGTCAGTTTCAACTGAATCCTGCATTGTTGTCCACTCCTCGTCGTACACATCATCTATCGCCATGTTTTGCAGAAAAGTGCATGCACGCACCCACAGGCACCCCAGCTGGTCAAGGCGTCCATTGCAGATGTCGTTTGTCAACCCACGGAGGCAATGTAACCTTCCTTTCAGCGTGTCAAACGTGTGTTTGACATCCGTACGCGCTTGTGCAACTGCAGTATTAAACCGCTCACAGGATTCCCTCTCTAGCCGTCCAAGTCTTGCTCTCGTTTTTTGTAGGTTTGGACGACAGTGGATGAAGAGGGGTATCTAATGTCAGCTACAATGTACTCGTCATCATTGAAGTACACCTTCTGGTTCTGAGCGACAGGGGTGTAGCTAAACAAACACCCGCGAGTCGTTCGCCGATCCCAGAAAACGAATATGGACATAGCGGAGATCCGTTGGGGTCACAGATGACCAGTACATTCAGCGAGTATCTGTGCTTCCAGTTGAAGTTTTCCTCCGCATAATATGAAGGACGCTTGGAAAGCACGGCATGCGTTCCATCTATGGATCCTAGGCGTTCTGGAAACCCATGACTTTCTCTTATCTTGCGTTTTATCGCTTCTCTCTCTTGTCCGACTGGCCAAATCAGATACCTTTCCTCGAGACTTGTGAGTGTAACTATCAATCGCTTTATGTAAATCATCACAGATCCCTCAACTATTCCAAAGTGATCCGCAACATCAAAAAATGATGACCCTTTTCGATTCCGTCCAAAATGGTAGAGTGCGACTGCAATTTGCAATGCCACCGGACGCTGTGTATGTGTGCAGAGTTGTTCTCGAAAATTGGATTTGAAGGATTAAGCCTTAATGCTTATCACTGTAGTGCTGCTATTCAATCTCCCTACAAATGGATTGAAATCGTGAATATGGTACCCCCACTTTTTGCAGAAAGAGGAACGGGTGCATTCTCATTTGCCTCAGGAAGTAGCCTTCCCACCTTCGCGCTCAACTATAAGGCCACGGGGTTCATGGTACCGCATTGAAAAAGCACGCCAATGCAACTTTGAATAAAATACAGATCTCAACACAGCCGTTTTTTTGTTCCTCAGTCTCTGTTTCATCGCCGTCCATTGCGCACGAGAAACAAGTCTTGAAACAACGTAAACTCTACCAAGGCCGCTATCTGACGGGTAGTGTGCTGTCTACCTGAGTACCTAATCGCCGTGTGCTGTGATCACGCGCAAACAACGCAAGTTGGGAAAAGAAAGAGGAAAAGTAGGAGACCCGGGGATGGATGAGGTCAAAGATGGGTCGGACGCTCGCCAACTGCTGCATGCACAAGGGGAGAGCCCCGAGCGGGGGGTTCAGGACGGGGCAAACACAATATGAGGGGGATTCAAAGTCACGTGGCGACCATTCAACGATTACTGGCCAGTTCTGACGAATCTTTCAAGACCAAAATTGAATGCCAGTTCCTCACCATTCATTTTTGAATCCCCTCATTGTTTCCGCCCTTTTGAAGAATACATTTCACTTGAAAGCTGAAAGTACCGCATCTTTTTAGCATTATATATATTCTCTCCACTAGGTCCAGCAGGTTGTGCTAGTTGAATGTTTTCGCCATTTCCTCTCCATTACGTAGATCCAGTGGTATTTAAGTTGAAAAATTATTGTTCTAACTTGACTTTCATGGTTGTACCAAAATGGATTATGAATTCTTATAATCCATTGCTACACCGTTCACCGTAATTAGTGTGGATGCGCTAATAGTGTGGATTCGTAAATAGTGTGGACCACACTAATAATAGGCACCCCCTTTTGCCAAAAAAAAAACGATCTCACATGCCAAAACTCACGCTCGCATCGTGCATCTCAACATTCCCTCTGTCCAAACCAATGACAATGAAACTTGACCACGTCAAAGCGTTGGCGTCTCCATCACCCATCGTTGCTGCTCTTGAAAGGGCTCATGCGCAGGCACAGGCTCGTAGCGAAGCCGTAGCTCAAGTAGAAAACAGGGAGAATGTTCTTGAACAGACCAACGGCAACCATGAACAAGAACAGATTCCAAACGACAATGATGCAACGAGGAAACGCAAGCGTGCAATCCAGCAGGTTGCGTCGGTTGAAACACGCGTAAAAGTCATCAAGTGGATGGTCAGAGACGCTGAAGAAAATGGAGAAAAGGGCGTTGCTGTAAGAGCATAAAGAACTTTCAAGCTGATTTCCATGGCGAATACAAATTATGTGTGGGCTTGTTCTGCTAATTGGAACACAAGAAACAGTAACTTACGGCATCTACGTTCTCAATAGGCAAACCACATGAAGTGCACACGTTGGTGGAAGGATCGCGAAGGCATTCTAACTGCTGCTGACGCCAGTGTCATGTCGATTTCAACGGTTTTAAACACGGGAGTGAAGCGAGTTCAGTTGAAGGTGGCTGTTGGAGGTCGTGGTCGCCAGCGTGCCCCCTGGACGGAGAGGCTGCATGAGCTTCTTCTCGTTGAATTTTATCGGATGCGCGCAACTGGCATCAAATTGTCGCCTTCTCTTCTGCGCACAATTGCACTTGCCATCATTGAGGGCTCCGAAGAATGTGCGGCCGAATATGGTTCAGGTTACGCTAATCTATCGGACAACATACGTGTGAAAGAAAAAATCAAAACGCGTTGGGTTCAGCATTTTATGGTGAGTTCTGGCAAAGTTTGCGTTCATTTCACGCTGTTGTGAATTTCTTCTTAAATAATTTGGCAATTTTCTGCGAACAGAACGCCAACAACATCGTTATAATGATGCAAACGAGAAAACTCTCTTGCAGTCCTGAAAATGAATTGCAAATTGAAAAGACGGTCGCATTTCACATGGGTGAACTCCACCGTGGTTTCACTGCTGGAACATTGGATGAAAATCTCATCCGAAACATGGATGAGACTCACTTCGTTATCAATTTTGGTAACGGGCGCACACTCGGATTTCGTGTAGATTCTGATTTGAAATATTCCGATGTTGTTTCCGGGGGGGGAGGGCATGACGATGATGGTCAATCTTACTGGAGGGCCAAACTCCCAAATCGCAATGCCGATGCTCATATTTCAAAATGCGAAACGATCATATCCCATTCAAGGCTTGCCGGACGACGTTCCTGGCGTCACTTACCGAACTGGACCGAAAGGGTGGTGCGATAAAACGGTACATTCAATATTATTATTATGCTTTTTTTGCGATTACTGAATGCGGTTGAATTTTCCACAGGTTTTTTCGACTTGGTTTAACGAGCAACGTGCGCACCGTCCCGATCCTTATGGCCGCCAGCTTCTAGTCTACGTGTACAACTGTGGTGGGCATAATGGGTCCCCACAGTTGAAACAAGTGCTTGAGAAAACGAAAACTGAGTTGCGTTATTTCCCTCCGTGCGCATCACACCTTGTGCAGCCATGTAATTCTTTTGTTATCTCAAAAATAAAGGATGAATGGAGAAGGCTTTGGGAGGAGGAAAAGTGCAGAATGGGGCGGGAAGGAGAATGGTCCATTGAGGCCCGGAAGGATGGCGAGTGGTCCGGTAAGTTGAAAAACCCAGGTAAAAAGTTTTTCCTGCAACTTGCCGCAAATCAGTGCGAAGCGTGAATTCCATGCGCGAAAGGAACGGTATTACGTATGCTCGCAAGGCTATGATTCGCTGCGGCCTTGCGCTGGACATTTCTGGAAGGTGGCATACGGAGCAGTTGTCACCAGAGCTGCAGGAAATTATTGCAAAGCACCGTGGCCACTTCGACGGCAGACCTGTAGTGTAGCCGGTGCGTATACGCACGGTGCGGCTAGTGCACAGAGGAAGACTTTCCTTAAAGCGGCGTTCGCCGCTACTTAGCCGATACGCCCTTATTAAGGGCTTAGTAGGAGAGAGCTCTCCTACTCGGGGCCAAGATTCCCGGGTTAGTTTACTGTAGCCTTTGCTAGTGCCTTAACGGCAAGGCTCCCTTACAAAGGGTGTAGCTAAGCGGAGGACTCCCCTTACGCTACGGCACTCACTACACGCACGACCGGTCGAGGTCGTGCGTCTGTAAGAAGGAGTGAAATGTAAACTGAATATATTTAATATGTAATTATTTAAACTAATATAAAATATATGTAACACTAAGTAGAATATTCCTAATTCGTACCTAGCCAAAATGTAGTGTACACACCTGTGTACTGACACGTGGGTGGCTGACACACCACCACACCAAGGGCCCATGCCCTGATTGGTTAAAATAACCAAAGGTTCGAAACTTTTAACCCGGCCAATACTGACCTCAACCGTGGTGTACTCATGTACACCAACACTCAGTGTTACCCGAATGTAACCCCGTTACATGTAGAGCCTTATTGTAACCAAAGACAGGAAGCGACATGAGATGAAGATATTATTTTTTTATTTTAATAAGAACCTTGTCTTTTTCTCCTGTGCACAATTTCAATTTGAATTGAAGCTGCCAGTGCCTGCCCCCCGATTCCGTTCACGCAAAATGATTCACAGTGTACCAGCTTCTGATCATTTGTTGAAAGTCCACACCAATTAGGAATATTCGAATTTAGTGTGGACCACACTATATTTGCAAGCACGGGAATAGTGTGGATTCGGAAATAATGTGGTCCACGCTAATATTGGCCTCCGTCGAATATTCGGGAGGTTGAGAAATAGTGTGGTCCACACTAATTACGGTGAACGGTGAGTTTGATTCGCTACACATTAAATTGCATAAATAAAAGCACCTAAGTTACTGCATATTTGTATATTTTGATTAGATTTGGTTCTACCTTTAAAATCTAAAACATATATCACATTAGTATTATTTTAGTAGGACTAAATAGAGAATTAGATACGATTAAACTTTTAATATGAAGGTTTAATATTGAAATAAACTTCCACTAGATATCTTAAGGGGGATAGTGCAACTCCTGCTGCAGATGTTGTTAAGGCAACATAAAGCACATAAAGATTTACTCGTAAGAAGATCGACAAATTCCTTTATGAATTGCGACATAAATCCTGTTGAATAAAGCGACAGTGATGCCGGGTCCGGAGAGGACGGACTTGTTAAGCGAACCACCCAACAGTTTAATCGTTCTTGTTCGGAGTTGGTTAACTTCGCTTGGCTCCTGCTGACAAATTATCCTTGCGTGCTACTTCACGAGGATAGATATTGTCAAAAGTGGTTGAAATCAATCAAGCGACGTTTGAAACTTCTGGGTTTGGCACTGGCAGAAGCCGTTTCAGCATTGGTTGAGTGTGGTGTCAACCTGGTTTGTTGCTCGTGAGTCTTTGGGACCAAAATTTGTAGCATGCTCATCATCCAAACCATGAGGACCCTGTTTCACTGTTGATATCTGTTTAACATACGGTTTCTCATTTTTACCACTATTTCCTTCGGATAGTTTCCCCGTCAGCCGTTCCGCAACACCTCGTGAATTATTCATGATCTGTATACTCCGAGCTTCAGGTATACGTCGGATGTGATTCACGGTGAATAAATAAAAAACAGCGCCGGGCTATTCCACTCTGTGCATTTATGTGGGTTCGTGATTTACAACAAAGTCACCTCAAGTGTATGCCATTGACCAGGCTAAACGTGTAACACACTCTATTGAGGTGAGGAGCGCGAAAATGATAGAAAACTACAAATTAGTTTGTCATCTACCGTGCGCAAAAGGGTCTGTGTAGGAAAAATATTCAAGCACAAAAACACACTTGTGTTAGATGCACTGAGATATTACACTACCTGGTCTGAAGGTTTTGACCAGGTAGTATCTCGTAAGACAAAGGGCTTGTGCACGATGTGTGCCAGGCGGAGTCTTTCAGGTCGACAAGTCGCTAAAAGAGTAGAACGAAAATGTAGTATGTAACGTTACCTAAATCAAAATGTAACCATAATAAAATGTTGAACCTGAAGTGTAACTTGAAAAGGTACCTACCCATTTCAGCCAATGGGTTTCACCATCTTGAAAAGACGTAAGAGACAAAATGGCTTCATGTATTTCCAACAGTCTGCGTCGGAATACGGCTCCCGTCTCTAATTTGTATTTCCGGGTACCAGGTCACATATGGACTTGCTCGTCCCAGTCAGGTGTCGATTCTTGGAACTTATACGGGTTGATAATCCAAGAACTAGCCTTACTGATCACATATTTTAGGCGGGAGAGAGTGATAGAAACCACCAGGAAAATGCACGAAGAAGTATCGCCATTATCCTTTCGATCGTGCAGACGCGAGTCCGCATAGTCCCCAATATATGTTCCCACTCGTGGGTCCTTCACGTCGCGTGGCATTCACACTTCGTAAAGGAAAACATGTGCGCCGCTATGGATATCTACAAGATATATTACATGGAAGGGTATCCGTCAAGCCCTCAGTGTGGCAAGGCAGGGTTGAATGCGGTCAGAGAGTCAAATAGGAGGACGTAAAAAAAACTTAACCTCAGGGAGGGGCGCGTAATCATGCTGTGCCTTTTCGCTGCCCGAATTGGCGTAAGTCTTACTTCATTTCGTCCAACGTTGCCTGTTCTTTGGTGCGTTCAAAGCATCTAAATCTCATAGTTTCAGTTCGTCAACTATCGCGCGAAAGCCAGAGCAAGCCTCGCTGTGTCTCCGGTCAGGAAGGAAATTTGAGACATTGAGATTTTTCATAGTTGCGGATATCACCGTTTTGTATCAATACAACAGTCGTAAAAAGCAACTTAAAGTTTACGCCGTACAAACAGATGTCTGTGGCGCGTTTCCTATTTGAGTTAATCCGGTGTCTTGAACATGGCAACCAAAAGCTTTGCACGTTCTCGCGTTTCAGCAGCACTTCTTTTAGGAAGAATTTATCAAGCACAAAAAACACACTTGTGTTAGATGCGCAGAGATCTTATACTACCTGTATGAAAGTTTTGTTCAGGTAGGATGTCGGAATATAATGGGCTTATGCGAGACGTGTGCCACGCGAAGTCGTTTAGGTTGATAAGTCGTTTATAGAGTAGAACGAAAAGCATACTATGTAAAGTTACTTAAGTCAAATTCTAACCAATTTAAATAATTTTCTAATGAAACAGATTCTACAACAATAGGAATAAATGCATGATTTACTCCACAAAGTTTACTACATTGTACATGAAAAACACCTTCTCTTTCAATAACATTGATGTTTGGTTTAATCTACCTGGACAAGAATCTAATTTAATTCCTAATGAAGGTATAGTCCATGAATGTAAAACATCAGAAGCTGTAATTAATATTCTAATATGGCTATTAGTTGGAACTACAACTCGATTATCAACCCGTCACATTAGGGAGTTAATTATTTTTAAAATGATTTTGATTTATTTAATAATTTTAAATAATTTAACTAGGAAAAATCTAATGCGCCCCCCCCATTTTGGCTAATGCGCCCACCAAATGAGAATTTCGAATATTTTTTACAAAAAGTTATCCTTTTTTCGAGGAATGATAAATCCACTGGAAAATAAGAGTAAATACACTGACTGTTGAGTCATAAAAAATAATGTGACCTAAAAAGGAAATATTAACTTAGAATAAGTATGTCCAGTCTTTGATTTTGACTTATAGTAGCGACTACCGATTTTGTAATTTAATGATTTGTATTGTAATATTTCGATTTCAGTTACCCAACACATTTTCGACCACACATAGCACGAGGATGGCCATTCGATTGCTGACCAAGCGCCCATTCGTGCGCCGTATGCAGGCGTAGATGCTACGTGCACTTTTGACGGAACATGTTCCAGTTCCTTCTACTCCAGAAACGACGACGGAGGGTGCAGCGGAAGTAGAGGAAGATTTGGGCAACTTGTCAGGCGTGCCGATCTCGCAGGTAATCATGAAAGTGTATTGAGGTAGTTCCAAAACTAATGACTCGGAGATTGTCCCCTCAGGCAACGCAGGATCACCGGCTCAAGTTTTTTTAATTTACCACGTGGCAACAGGAAAAGTGATTTCCCGAGGGGATTGGTCGGCGCATGGAGTACACGTTTGACCTTGTGGGCCATCGGCAAATTATGTTGCGGGACACCACGCTTCAGATCATCTCAACGATGAAGGGTGCGTTTTTTTTCGACACAGTGATGCTTGGATCATTTGATACTGGACGTGTGTGTAGACTGGAAAATGGCCAAGAACGAATGCAGTGGTGCTTTTTTAATCGACGGAGAGCGCGGGAGTGGCAAGAGCTTTGCAATGCAGCAGATTGTGCAGTACGCACGCGAGAGTAATTGGGTAGTCCTCTACATCCCGAATCCCCGATCGTGGTGCCATGAAGCCCCGTACGTGATGCCGTCGCCGTAATAGACGGGAAAGTTTGACATTGATGTCTACGGTGTCGATCTCTTGCAAAAATTCTTGCACTGTCATGGTGAGCAACCACGGTCGATTCCCCTGCGTGGAAAGTATGCTGGACGCTACTATACCACGGATGTGTACGATACAGCGCCGAAAGATACCCAAAGCTTCAAGGATGCTTCCTTGACGTTGCGTGATTTGGTGGTCGCCGGGATTCACAATGAAGATCTGGCGTGCCAAGCCGTTTGTGACCTAAAACAGGAGCTCGCGCAGTGTACTGAATATCCCGTGCTCATTTCCATTGACTACTACAACACGTGGTTCCAACCAACGGTTTTCGGCTACGAGGGCAAAGACGTTAAAACTGATGATATTTCCGTCATCGCCGCTCGAAGAGACATTGGAAAAAGCGGCTATGATGCATCGCCCAAGTTGACGAACGGTCTCTTTGTCGCGGCCGTGACGGAAAAATTTTTTTTGACCAAGGTTCACTTTTAGCGTGAGGTCGACTACCGAAAGATTCGTGCCACCATGCGAACGTACGCGCCGGAGAAGCTCGCTGACGTTGTATCCTACTACAATCAACCGCAAAATCAAAGACTGGACAGACTTATTTTAAGTTAATATTTTCTTTTTAGGTCACATTATTTTTTATGACTCAACAGGCAGTGGGTTTACTCTTATTTGCCAGTGGATCTATCCTTATTTTCCAGTGGATTGATTTATCATTCCTCGAAAAAAGGATAACTTTTTGTGAAAAAATATTCAAAATTCTCATTTGGGGGGGCGCATTAGATTTTTACTTTAATTAAAATAATTTATATTTTAATTTATCTAAATTAAAATACTTAGAAAGTAATTAGTAATTTTGATGAAGTCGTGACAAGGTAGTCGTAGAGGAACCTGTGTCTGTAGGAGATCTTTATATAACCATACTAAAATGTTGAACACGAATTATTTAACTTGAAAATGTACCTACACATTTCAGCCAATTATGGTGTTTCACCATCTTGAAAAGACGTGAAAGACAAAATAGCTTCATGTAATTCCAACACTTCTATCACATGCCACGAAAATGAAGAAAACAGGCTGACCGTATCACTCTAACATAAAGAAGAAATACTGCCTTGGGTGAAGTAATAAAATGTTAACGTCGTGTAAGTCTTCGCTTAGCTTAAGTAGTCGGATTGGGTGGTCTGGTTGATTTTCTGGTAGATTATACTCCTGAGGTATCCAGAGCTATTATTGCCTTGAAGCAAAATAAATAGAATGACCACTGTTACTGCTGCCTCTTGTTACTTCTGTGAGTCACCTGATAGCCTCCCAATTTTGGCTACAATTTCACTACATGGTACTCAAGGAAATCCAGGGCACTCTACGACACGATCTGTTGTGAAGTTTCAGCCAATGACGGGCAACAGCGAACATGCACAAATAATCTCATCCTTGTCTTCATTTTAGACCAGGGACTTTCTCTTCACTTTTCTGTGTAGCGGTCTTTCGACGGTATTTGGTTAATTTTTCTAGTCACCATGTGATATACCTAGGTAGTTTAAAACCTCGGAGTTTGCTTATCAGCTTTGTATTTCTTGTTTACAAATCATCCATGTATATCAGTGGTTAATTGCACAAATTTACTCCACTATTTCATCGCTCCCTTTTTCGTTCGTGTATCCATTTCTTCACTTGGACAGCGCTTAATGATCCATTCTTCATACCTCTACTATCGAATTTGGATGTAGCCATTGTTGGCTTTCAAGAGAATTCTTTAGTGGGAACGGATTGGCTATAAACTACATGGATACATGTTGGAAAATTTCAAGCTTATATGGCTTAGTGGACTTAAATGGATACTATAGGCTTAAAATCTTTTAATTTCATAAATATATATTCACTTTCGATCTTAAACTTTATCTCACACTAAGTCACGTCAGGAAGCGCTCTACAGCGGCTTCTTTATACACACTTTTACGCGTATACTATCGGATCCAAAGTTTTAGATCGGATAGTACCTCCTGCTCCCCTACGTCCTTTACACAACAGGTTATGAGTCCAAGAGGACAAGTGTTCTTACAGCATTTTTTTCTTTAAGTTTAATGTGATTTCACGAGTGGAATATTTTAGTTTTGGAGTCAGTTTTTCGGTTACTAGTGGAGTCCCCTCACTTTCGGAGGTCTAGCGGATTGATTTTTGGGTTTATCGGGGTGTATCGTTTCTTTTTTGTGGAGTAAAATGAGCGAAGATAAACAGAGTGATGATTTTGCTGTGGACATAGGTGAGGACATCACCGTGCTACCCCAGATCCAAGCCACCGTAAGAATCACTTAAGCGCTATTAATTTCCATTAGGGTAGAAAACGTAAAATACTAATCTGGCCGTAGATATGCTTGTCACCGCTGCCACCAATCGCGCTTTGTACCTTTTAATCGTACCATCCGATCTCATCTTGGTCTAGTAGAGCCAAATAGTTCCTTTCCAAATACCTTTCTACGAACCTACATGTTAGAACAGCTTCAAGGGACTTCAATTCTTCTTCTTCCACATGTCAGCATTCCTACGTCAATATGCCTCCTTGTAAGATATCGTATCTGGTTATGCCTCCCCACGGCAATTTCTTCAGATACTGATTAGACGAACAGAGCATATTCTTCCTTGGTTACTTGGTAAAAATATTCTTTCACTTCCGGTGACAGCTTTCTTCATTATATTTATCTTGATTGTTCATGGTATTTTTTTTACTCTGCCTAAGCCGTTGCCTTTGATATCTTTTTTTCTTCCTTCCTGACTTGCGCACATGCTCTCCAGGTTCTTAGTGGTATTATCACGTTGAATTTCCATATCGACACGATTTGGCTTGAATTTACTTTCTTGATTACACTTGCACATTTTTTTACAGCCAGCCTCCAGCTTTAGCAGCTATTTATCTGGCGCCTCTTCGATATTGTTCGTCAAATTTTCACAGGCTTCCCTGTCCAGCGATGCCTGATAGGGGCTACCACCTTATCATTGAACAGAAAGATCTTGTACCTTGGTTTCATCATTCTTGCCCAACATCAGGGCACGGTCAGCATGCTAGGCGAGGGCCTATTTCTTTGTGTGCCTCTAACTGTGCAAGCCGAACTAAAAACGATAATATCCACGAGGGGATGTCACAATTTGTAGTGTGAAAGATTTCCAGGGATGTCAAGTGTTGGAGTTTTACAATTGAGTATGTAAGGGTCATATCAGCTACCGGGGACCTTCTGTTTACTAGACAGATGCTCTACCATTGGATTACGAGCTTCAGATAAGCGAAGTTAGTGCAAGTTGACGAGCGTCACCCTTCGCTATTAAAGGGTTCTTTCTCCGCATCCAACATGCCTTGACGCATATTGATTTAACCCTTGCATGGAGAGCAATTTAGTGCCTCCGAACGTACATAAACGGAATAACTGAACCAAATATCATAAACCCGACCACATATAAGTGGTAGGATTCATCTTTTCAGATTTTCCATTTGAGGCTAGATTTACAGCCTCTGTAATTTCTCTGCGACACTTACTTCCTTGTAGAATGAGTCTAAATTGCGATATTTAAAATGTTCGACATTTTTGATGCTTGATATTTCGTATGAGCAGCGAAAACCTTTACGTAATTCGAGATAGTCCACAAAAACGATCAAGAAATGATTTTCATATGTATAACGCGGCGTGATCGGACCTTTTAGGTCACTGCAAATCACACCGCCTACACGTTGGATAGGCGAATTTATTCCAGAGTCGCTATTTGGCTGTTTTTTTTGTTCATTTACCCTTCGTATAGGTTGGCCTTCCAATCAATGCCTGACCTGGGGTCTTTGGTCAGTTTTTCAACTTTATCTTACGCCAAGTGAAGAAACGGACGTAGAAACGATATAGGCTCCCTTTTTGCATATCATTTTTGACACGTTCTCAAAAAGTATTTAACAGCACGCTCGATAAGTGCCGTGCCAACATACAATTAATTTGAAGGCATTAGATTTGCCATGAATATTGAGCTAAACGTCTTTTCGGAAAACGCATTTCACCATTCTATTTCAATGTCAACATATTTCCATCGTCAGCAGTTGTGCAACCCTTTTCCTGCAATTTTCCTAGTGAAATTAGATTTTTGGCGAGCTTCCAGCCGAAATTCTCTTCACACAGCTAGATAAGCATTGAGCCGTTTCCAGGTGTCCGTACTGTTATCTTTCCAACCTTAGATACAGATAACATTCTTTAATCTGGAAGCGTAAAACGATTCCTCTTCCAGGCGATCTTTTTTTGAACGAGATGCCTGCTTGCACCGCGATTACAGTACAGATTTTTTGTCAAATTCCACTGACTACCGTTCCGGTTGACGATTCTAACATTAGTTCCATCGTTGAAAAAGAAACTTATCTTCTTGAGTTTCTGCCGCTTTTCTTCGCAGTTTTGTCGCATTTATTGTTCCTTCTTTCTTGTCCGTCTGCCAGTAATTTTGTTTGATGTGCCACATCCGTAACAAACTCGCTGCCGTTCGGTTTCAACAACCGAATTTTCATGCAGTCTAAAACCGTTCCTTCCTTCCATTGAAAACACAATTTTCAATCTCCAATCCCAGGCAATCAATTCCTGCGTATGGCACGGATATGTGGTGGAGTCAAGTTCAAAATCGAACACCGTAGTGTCGAGAACCTGACCACCATCGTGCCCAGCCTTCCAACTGACGGGGTGGGGCTACCCTGCGAACCTTCGCCAACGATCCGATCTGATCGTTCGCTGCGAGCAGACGACCGATCATCAGCATAGGACGCCTGTTCCGATTTCTTCGTCTCCATCTCAACTTGTGTACCCGATGGAATGGGCTGGTTTCACACTTGGTGGATCGTCGCCGCGAATTGATGTGGTCTTAAATGCGAGATACCGTGGTGGGTAGTGTACCCTGGGCGGAACTCTTCACCCTGGGTACGGGCAGACCAGTTATAATCCAAGTGAATATACTCCAAAGGGCAGATCGCTTAACCGATCGTAGAGCCCAACCAATGCGAGAACAGCAGACCAATATTCCAATATAGAGATCCAAAATAGAACGTGACAAACTCCACCAACGATATCTCCACGAAACAATCCAAAACTTGTTGACACGTTCGAAACGTGTGTGACTTGAGCTTTTGAAGCCGACCAATGCGTACTCCCGTCGAGGGACTTCCGGCGGGCCAAGTGCGTCTGTAACGCGTCCCGGCCGGGTATAACGAGGTAGAGGGGATTACTCGACCCTCTGCTCCCAAACACTCTGCTGCGTGCAGAGGCGACTAGCGTACTTAAAGATGTAACGACTTCCTTGTTGATCTAAAGGCCAAAGAGGACAACCAAAACCCGGTAAAACCTAAACTAACCAATCCTATCTCCCTACGGTCCCCAATATGTACAAACATGAAATATGTGAGTACACGCAATATCATGTGACTTACCAAAATCTGTGTTCTTGACACTCCAAGCACACGATCGGCCCAAAATACTCCGTCCTTTCAGCCAACAAGATCGATCTGCCTTGAAAACTGGTAGACTGGTACAACTTGGTTAACAATTTTCACTTGCACTTCACCACAGCCGCCCCTGAGTCTGGACGTAGCCGCGCAACGGTAGCGACCGATCTCACCACATCCCAGATCTTCGCAGTAGTGAACTTCACCGATGGACCGATCTTCGAGTCCGCCTGCGCCAGGTACTTGTCCTTATCACTTGACCATCTTGTAGCCTCTCTTGACGCTCGTTGCTGCAGGTGCCCTGTATTCCCAATCGCCCCATGTCGATTCGCCTCCCCGATCGGCCCGATCTGACAGCCCTCGTCTCACTTCGGATTCCGACACACCGGATGGGCATCAGATCGGGGCAGATGAGCTCCAGAAAACAGTCAGGGAGCTTCAGTCGCAGTTGGCCACAAAGGATTCATCACTCCTGCATCTTCGGAAGAAGGTGGATACTTTGATCCCTATATCCACGAAGTTGCAGGAGGTGATCGCCGAAAACGCGCATCTTCGATCCCAGATCGCCCAACAAACAACGCGAGGTAAGCTGATCGGTCTGTTTTTTGTCTTGGGTCTGGTCTAACCTTCCTTCGCGTGTAGATCGGCTGCCAACCGACATCGCCAGAGCGTTTGACGGCCTACTCGCGGCTGATCGGCAGTCTCATGACCACTGCGATCAGCTCCGACCGATCTTGGACGGGCTGATCGGTGCACGCCACGATCTGTCTCGCTTGGAGGCCTACAGGTCACACCTCTGGGAACAACTTGCGTTGGTCAACCGGCAGAGGTTGGAGGATCAGTCCGATCGGGCTTTACTCCGCACCCAACAGGGTGACCTGGAGAGGCAGATCGGCGAGTTGCAGGTTGTGGTCAGGGACCAGATCGGGAAGGTCAAGTCCTTCCAGAGACGATCGGATATCTGGACCCAGGAGTAAAACCGTCGTTGGGCGGCCGTAGATCGGTGCCATCAACTGAATTACTGTACCGGCGTCCGGCTGCAGGATCTAGCGTTGACCGATCTGCATCGGCCGCTCTGATCGATCTGGACCAAGATCGGAAACGGCGCCATTCATTGGCCAAAAGTAAATATCCCAAAATTCCAAAAGTTTCCAAAAAGCGTAAGGACGCGTCGAAGGGCTCAAGGGCGCGGGGCATAGCGCGCGACTCCGAACTCGAGGAGAAGCGAGCGATGCCTCAAAATAAGTCCAAGACGCAGGCGCATCTTCCAAGACCAATATCGGACGCAGCCGACACGTCTACCATCGCCAAATCGCATGCGCCCTTGCGCCCCCGCGCTGCTCTCACCAAGCACATGGAGATCTCCTCCGGAGAGAAGACTCGGGGAACGGATCGGGAGATTCTGAGTTCTTGATCACTGTTTTGTCCAAGTCCCGATCCGATCAACGCCGAGGTCCTGTTCCAGCGAAGCTTGCATCGGGGGCTGATAAGGTGATCAGCTCCCAGGTGATGATGTTGCGCGGACGCGTGCGTTAGCAGAGTCGGCGCCTTCTTTCCAGACCGGAACATCTAAGCTGCGCCATCACGCCCGGTTGAAAGGGGTGTTGATTGGAGGTCGATCTCTTCCCTCGCGGACTTCAGATGCCACTTTGCCATGGTCACTGGGGCAGATCGGTAGCTTGTACCGATCAGCCCTGACCAAACAAGATCTGGCCCGGTAGATGTCCCGACCTGACTTCTGGCTCTTCCTTCCAGCTTTGAAAACCCCTGACCCGTCTGCATGGCGGGCGGATCTAGTCACAGGACCGCAAATCGCCCATATATATGCAGATAGACCATGGGAAGTGCTGCTCAGCACCAAGTTGGACTCCATATTCGCGTCGACTCCTCGGATCGATTCGTTTCTGGGTCGAATTCGGGCTTTTAATACAGCCCAATGCCAGGCGATCGGGGAGTCTACCCATTATCACCTCCTTCCCGCGGGTCGGAATTTACGTGAACCAGACCTGATCCCGCTTTAGAAGCGCCGGAAACAGCGCCGGAGTCGGGCGGGCGAGGCTTGGCTGGCCCAATGCTAGTTTATTCTGGAAGGGAAGCTGGTCCGCGAGTGCGACATCTTCCTGTATCCGGTGTTTCTTCATATGGCCAAGAGTCGCGTTGAGAGTCCCGGGGCGTTGACTGAGGACGGCATTTGGTATCCCGGTATTCATTGCGACCGGCCGGTCGTATACCTGAAGGACGCCTTGATCTAGATCGATCGGAAGGAACCCTGGCGTAATCAGCATCGGGACCAGATCGAAGACCATCCGACATTTACTATCGGTAGTTTGTGGGGTGATTGCGACTCTTGATTCGTCAGATAGCTGACCAGATAATCCATAATACATGCCATCATTTTTCCAAAATTCCTGATCACCTGATCACTTGACCAAATCTCATCACTTTCTCCAAACTTGTACCAACACGTTATCACACACAGTTCCATCCACATCGCGAAAACTATCACCACGTTTGTCACTCCACTACTCTAGTTCATCACAGTTCATCACACTAATTCACAATGATTCAGACCTTACACATATTCACACCGATCGATATACTGATCGGTGCTACTGTGTGTCTTGATCTTCATCTTCATGAGTCTGCATCACTGCAAAGCGATTCCGACTGACTTGTTCTCGCTCGAACTCTCGTAGCAGTGCTCCACAATTTAGATCGAGTTCGTCAATCCAAGTTGCTTCGTCATGATCCTTCCAGTGGACCAGATATTCTCGGTGGGTGCGACCGAAACGCGTCTTCTTCACCGATCGGACATATAGCCCCTTTTACACCTCGAATTCGTCCTCTTACAATGGCCTTTCCCAACTGTCTTCAGGCAGCAGAGTTTCGTCAAAATCGAATCTCTCCGCTTCGTCCATCAGACAGGGTATTTTAGGCCGATCGGGGAACTCTCTTACCATCTTCAGTTTGGACACATGCACGATCGGAAAACTTTGTAATCCGTACCGGTCGTGATCAGACGGGCAGCATGCTCACCAATCAGCTCTGCTACACGGAAAGGACCGTGCCACATATGAGTCAACTTCTTTGCATAGCCTTCCTTGACCCGATCGAGGTATAACCATACCCTCGCCCCTGGTTCAATACCATGAGGGCGGACCTGATCGTTATTCCGATCTGCTCGATCTTGCGTGGCCTGACCCAAATTTTCATTGACGACTTCTTTAGCATGCTGATAATGCTTCTGGAACTGCATGCGCCATCGACGGTCATCGTGATCGCGGGTCCAAGTGCAGCCGATCGGTATCGCCGCTTCAAGTGTCGATCGAGAGTCCCATCCATACGCCAGATAGAAAGGCGTTTCTCCTCGGACCCGATCGGTTGAAGAGTTGAGTGCGAATACCCGTCTCTCTGCATACTCATCCCAATCACGTTGGTCTGGGTCGGCCACATACATCTTAATCTCCCTTGTTATTTTCTGCACCATGCGTTCAGCCGTTCCGTTCGCTTGCGGACGATATGCCATCGTCGCACTCTGCTTCTGGCGTGGCATGTTATTGAACGATCGGAACACCTCAGCCATAAAACCGGGTTCCCGATCGTGTCTAATAACTTCGCTGGCGCCGAACCTTCTGAACACGCATTCCTCGTAACTCTGGGCGATCTGCTCCGCAGATCGGGATGCACTAGCCTTTGCGATCACCAGACCAGTGAATAGGTCGATCCAGATCAGCAGCTCAGTTTTGCCGCGTGTCGATCTGGGTAGCGACGGTATGTGATCCATTGCTATCACCTGGAAAGAGTAAGTAGCCTCGATATTCCCGGGAGATCGGCCCTTGATTATCGGTCTGCCCTTTCCGGTCTCGCAATCTGTGCAACAGACCACATATTTCTGCACGCTCCGAAAAAGTCCTCTCCAGTGAAAGTGGGCCCTGATCTTGTGGTATGTCCTGACTATGCCTATATGTCCCCCTTCTAGACTCATATGGTAGTGATGAAGGACATCCGGCTGTAGCAACTCAGGGATCACCAGTTTCGCTAGTCGATCTCGATCGGCACTGTCTTGATCAATGTCACGGCAGTAATACAGCAATCCATTGTCGTCCACATCGTAACTGTCCACGATCTTGGTACACTCTTTCGCCTGATCATTTCTTAACTTGGACAGTTCACCGCGCAGACAGGCCTTCAAGTTGACGATCCACTTTTCTTCGTCCTGCGCCTTGAGGATCCGTTCCGGCCATAGCTGTTGTACAACGTACTCACTCAGCCTTTCCTTTGGGAACGATCGGCGAGACTTCCGAGCTCGTGATCTAGTTGCCGCCATCACATGCACCTGATCAGTGCTGTCCTTGGGCTTGATCAACTCCGGGGGCCTGTTTATGTTCATAAGTTCATGTAGAACGGCCTCCTCGGTGATCGTCGCCCCGATCTGGTCCCGCATAGCTTGGGTCGTGAGGTGATCGGCGCTTCTGTTCCATCCCGTTTCACGTGCAATAGCTAGTGGTTGGGATAGTCTTTCAGTGCTTTCATCACCCGATCTTTCATCAACTTCAGCCGTGGCGCCTTACAGTCGATCTCCCCGGTGATCCGCCTTATCACTAGGTTGGAGTCACCACATATGATGATCCGCCCTTTTTCTTGTGATGACAGCAGATCAAGACATAGAAGGAGCCCCCGATATTCCGCCTCGTTGACCGTTATGTCAGGCGTGACATCGGCGGCGGCTGCTACTATAGACCATTGAGGTAAATTCCACAGTATGGCACTATAGGCGCCGACCTTCTTCTTCAAGCCAGCCGATCCGTCGAAACTCAAGACCAGGAGTTCCTCATCCCGATCGACGATCGGTGGAGGCAGCGAGATTGACTGTCGAGGTTGCTTCCTTGGGGAAATCGCCATCAGAGCCTCATCCACTTCAGACCGAGGGGTGATACTGGCAGCCAATGTGCCCAATATCTCCTCCTCTCCCTTGGTGCACTTGACGACCTCGAGGGACCACTGTGACAAGATCGCTGACCATCTGCCGAGCCGACCGTCCATCCCATTGGCTGATAACAGCCAGGCCAATGTCGACTTTCGCGAAAGAACCTTTACAGATCTGCCGACCAGTAGGTTGTAGCACACATCCAAAATCCGTAGTAAAGCCAGAACTTCCTTTTAGGGGATCCCATAGTTAACTTCGTTCGGCTTCAACGTCCAGCTCGTAAAAGTGACCGGATGGTACACACCATCATGTTCTTGCACTAGAGTGGCATAAATGCCCCACTTACTAGCGTACACAATGACGATCGGCATTTTTTCCGGATCGAAGTGTCTGAGAATCGGTGCCGTCGCCATCTTGGCCTTCAGCATACCGAAATCAACCTTTGCACGCTTCATGTGATCCTCTGCCTCCACCTGCGGAAAATCTGCGGGCAGATCAGAGTCGCAGCCCTCCCGTAAAGTTACCCGATCTCCTTCGCACAACATATGGTAGTCGACTTCCCGGAGCTCGTACAGCACGGCCGCGTAAATCGCGAAGTCTTAAATGAAGCGGCTGTAGTAATTTAAGCTCCCTAATAAGGACTTCATTGCCTTCAGTGATTTGGGAAACGGGAGGTTGCTCAGTGACTCCAGATCCTTGGGATTGGCCTCCAGTCCACTGATCGACACCATATGACCCAAATAGGCGACCTTGGACATTCCCCAAAAACTCTTCACAGCACTGATCGACAGGCTCCAGCGATCGCATGTCTCCAACAACCGTTCGACCTTCTCGCACAGATCTCTCCATGACGAAGCAGGGATCAGAATGTCGTCGATATACGATCGCCTCCCCAGAAAGGACGGTCTCCTTTCCCGATCGGGTTCACCCTCTGTAAATACATCATGGTTTTCGGTGGGGTCCCGATCGGGTTCACCCTCTGTAAATACATCATAGTTTTCGGTGGGGTCCCGATCGGTACTGATCTGGAAGTGCCATACAATGCTTTGTCGACCAGCCTCTGGTAGATCTGGGGCGCGTTCTTCAGACCAAACGGCATACGGTTCCACTCGAACAGACCGAACGGCGTAAAAAATGCAGAGATCTCGCGAGCCCGATCGGGCATCGAAACCACCCAAAATCCACTTTCCATATCCAGTGAGCAATACCATAGGGTCTTGTCAAGATTTTCTAGCAGATCGCTGATCAGCGGCATCGGGTACACCATAAGCTTGGTCAACCGATTTACCAACCGATAATCGATGCACAACCTGATGTCGACGCCGTTCTTCTTGATTACAATCACGATCGTCGAGGCCCACGGCGAGGTCGACGGTTTAATAATCTTAGTAGCCAACATTCCTTTAATAAGATCAGACAGCTTTTCGCGGTACTGTGGCGCCACACGTCGGCATCGCTGGGCGATCGGCTTGGCATCACCAACATCGATGTCACATATCGCTCCGCGAGCAGCAGGGGGTAAGGCATTGCCTTTCCCGATCAGAAGATGCTTCTTCTTCCATATGATCTTCTTAAGCTGATCGATCTGGTCGGGGCTGATGACATCCCGATCACCCACTTGTAGATCGTCCAAGGTGACTTCGGGAAGATCAGCGGACACTTCAGGGAGGACTGCCATCTGGCTCTCCAGCTCCTGAATGTACTGATCCCCGCCCTCATGTATACAAACATGATCGTCTTCTGGGGCAACATCACCCAAACCGTCCTGATCGGTTGCACACTGCTGTTCCCGATCGGCGGGCTGCTATTCAAAAACATCGATATGCTTAGGCGCGCAATCATGGTCCGCCCCATCAATCCCATATTCCCCTTTTTATGTTTCTGTTTCCGGCTCCTCCTTCGCCTGTTCTTCTGAAACCACCATGTTGACGACCTTGGCTCATCTGCTTGATGGTCCACCGTATCCGGCGACTGCGGTGCCTTTCTTCGAACCAACATCTTCTTCGGGATTACATAGCTGGGTCGTTCCACCATAGGAGAGGTATCTTCTTCCACCGGTCCATCATCGCTGACCAGATCGGTGGTCGCTTGGTATGCCAAGTTCTTCCACTCGACATACCGTCTCGATCCGATCGAGACGAACCCCGCCTTTCTTGGCACCTTCCCTTCTGCCAGCCTCATGCCAACAGTAGTAAGCGTCTTGTCACCGATATTAGTGACTCGAACATAATCATATCGGCCGGCGCTCTTCACAAAGATCGGCACCCACCGATCACCCCTGGTCACCCATAACTTACTTGATCGAAAACCTTTGTCGACCGGGGTATCAGCGGATTGGCCGACTGGAATGGTGACATCTTGGTCCCACCTAAACAGATCGATGTGCGATCCGTATAGGGGCCGCCGACCAGCTAACTGGATCTGGACCTCATCCGGGAGTGTAAGCACTCCATGAGACAGATCAAGGCGAATACCCGCCGGCACCATGAAATACATGCCTAACAGGGCATCCAGACCGGCCAGCTTGCCAACCCAAGCGCTGAAGAAGTAGACCAACGAACCCGATAGGGTGATCTTCACGCACGTCCTTACTTCGGTCATGTAAGAGTTTTCACCGATTCCGACGCATTCTTGTCTCTGGGTGTCGTCTATACGACATCCGACCTTACGAGCAAAGGCGGAGTCGATAATCGAGACTTCGGACCCAGAGTCGAACAAAATATTCGCCTTCTGGTTGTTTATCTTACCACAGGCTTTCGCCTGCTTAAACGATTTGTCGGGCGCATGATACTTCCAGTATCCGCGAGACTCCCCAAGCAGAAGATCTAGCTGCATGACCACCTTCGATCGGAAATATTCATCGGTCGTGAGATTGTAGACCGGATGATCTCGATCGACGCAATTGAGAATATAACATGTATTGTCGGTTTTATTCTCCTTGCCGACATATGCATAGATGCCAAACGTAGATCGCTCGGCTCGATCCAGATTCCAACCTGGCGAGCGTTCTAGTTTAACATCTGCTCAACGTCAGGTGGAAGCATCCCCGCGTGCTTACCCGGAACATACCACTTGCGCATCATATTGAAGAACTCTTCGATCATGCACTGGCCGGCCTCGTGGATCTCTCCACATGAATTGCACATGAAGAGGTAGTGATCGGTGGGGTGGCCCCGTCTTTCGCACTTCTTGAATATCATCTTCTTCCAGCAGTCCTGATCATCGTGCTTGCTTAACCCGCAGTGAGAACACCTCTTGCGAGGTCGGTCCGGATCGGACTTGTTCCCACTCCTGCCCTTCCGATCTGCCTGGTTAGGCGTCGATATGGTTCTTGGGGCAGGTTCAGTGACGAAGATGTGGCGATGTTGGTCCTCGTCTGACTCCCGACTGGACTGGCCGCTACTTTCTTCTTCCGATACAGTGCTGTCTTCAGTCGCGATCGCCTTAACAGCACGGGCCGATCTGGTCAGGGGCCTCTTCACCGGATCGGTCTGGGTCTTAGATCTGTAGCGACCCGATACAACGGCGCCCTTCGCCCTCATAGTGCGTGAGTGTTGCAACGTCCGCAACGTCTGCTCCACTTCCCCCACATCTTTTAGGCGCAGCAGAGTGAGCTGATATGCCAGCTCTTGGTCATCAAGGGTACTGATGTAGTGACCCACGTGTTCCATAGCGGTACCGGTCGGCAGGTTTCTTTCCTTTATCACTATCCCGGCGCGAATTGCAGCCACGTTCAAGCGGTGCAAGTACTGAATCGGTTTCTCGTCGCCCCGCTTCTGCATATGATGGTATTTGCGGGCGCTAGAGAATCCGGAGTTGCAGTACTGCCCCTCAAATCCTGAACATAGCAGATCCCAGTCAGATCAGACATCCCGACTCAACTGTTGGATCCAGTTCGCAGCCGGTCCTTTCAGCAGATCTCTGAAGATCAAACACCGTTCTTTTTTGGTGTCTGATCCCGCAAGAAAGCAGGCTTGACCCGACCAAACCACGATCTGGCTTGCTCCTCGTCGTCGTCCTTGCCAGTGAAACCCTTGAGATCAGTTGTCGCAGCCATGCGAATGCGTGGGATCGAAGTAGATCCAAAATCAAAGGCGGTCGTAGAGGCTAGGTTATCCCTGCGCGTTCTGTCCGAACCTGCACCGTCTTACCCATAGTGGTCATCCGGCTTGCCGATCGACTCCATGTCAAAATCGCTGTTTTTGCTTGATCGGCGCGGTCGGGCTGGCTGCGGCTTGCGCCTTCCTCTGCCAACTGGTCTGCCACCTCGGGTAGCCTTATCCGTTGATGCCAGTGACTCCATATCAACATCCCGGCAAGTATTGACATTTTGCCGGGCGGATCGGTCCTGAGCATGCGGGCGCGGAGGCGATCGGCATCGGTCTCCCATGAACCGCTCCATCATTGCCTCAAACATGGCTTGGACGTTAGCTTGGGTCATGGGCAACGTGTTGGCATCCTCCTTTGGAAGTACTGAAACCTGTGGGCATGTACCGAATTGTTGATAGCAAATTCAACCATCGGAAGCATCTCACTCCAACTCTTTGGAGAATCCGAACATAAACTCCGGAGAATATCCTCCACAACGCGATTAACGCGCTCCGTCTGACCGTCCGTCTGCGGATGATCCGCAGTGGACATGAGGAGCTTGGTGCCTAGCACCTTAAACAACGCTCCCCAGAATTGTCCCGTAAAACGGGGATCCCGATCCGACACAACGGAATCGGGTAGACCATGCTGTCGAAAGACACGGTCTAGGAACACTTTCGCTGTTCCTTGTCCATCTATGGACTTTGGCACCGCCGCCAGGTGAGCCATCTTGCTCAATCGGCCTACAAAGACCAATATGCCGGTGTTCCCGGCCTTATCCTTCGGAAAACCGAAGATAAAATCCATGCTAATGGATTTCCAACACTCCGTTGGAACCGATAAGCTCGCCAAAGGCGCAGCTGAACTTGCAGAGGGTTTAACACTCTGACACGTCTCACAGGTGCGTGTATACGCACCGACCCACTTATACATGTTGGGCCACCAATACAAAGCGGTTAAAGCGCTGTAGGTCTTATCCCGACCTAAATGACCCCCGGTAGGGGCGTCATGTGCCTCAAAGAGGACTCGATACTTCAGTTCCTCATCATGAGGAACTAACACCCGCGGAGTGTCCTCCGCGCTCGTGCTATAAAATAGCAGACCGTCACAGTACCTGTAACGGTGTAAACTAGCTTTAGCTCGACTTGACAGGGTTAGCTCAGACGAGACAAGTCCCTTTTCACCTAACGCGCTGATTAGCGCCGTACAATGTGTGTTTTTCTCGTACGCCTGGCGTAGGAGATCCATCACAGACGAGGTGTTAAATGTCGCGTGAGCGAGATCGTAATCGGGACGACGCGATAACGCGTCTGCAAGCACGTTCTGCTTGCCAGGTTTATATTTAACCTCAACGTTGTATAGGTGAACCCTAAATTTGACAAGAGCATACTTCATTGCAAGTAGCTCCTTGTCATGAACGGGATAATTCATTTCCGCAGCTTTAAGCTGCCTCGACTCAAACGCAATCACGCGTTACCTTCCTGCATCGTCTGCTTGTAACAAAGCACATCCGATTGCGAAATCGGAGGCGTCGCAGACGACACTAAATGGTTTCCCAGAATCTGGGAGAGCAAGAACGGGAGCTTTCAACAAGCTCCCCTTTACCGCTTCAAAAGCGTTTTGGTGTTGGGAAACCAAACACCAATCAACAACCTTCTTAAGAAGGTCGGTTAATGGATTCGCCATTTCAGTGTAGTTCTCGCTGTACTTGTGGAGATAGTTGGCTAATCCAAGCCACTTACGTAAATCTCTAAGATTTACAGGCGAAGGCCACTCCACAATGGCTTTCACCTTCGTGGGATCCACCCGCACTCCATCCTTACCGATGAAGCATCCGAGGAAAGGAATTTCCTCAGCACCAAAGATACATTTGGATGCGTTTGCATACAACTTATGCTCTCGCATACATTCGAGCACCGCTCGAAGGTGTATCAGATGCGTCTGAACATCAGACGAGTCGCCTTCCGCACGACTACGAACGAATATATCGTCGAAGTACGTCTGTGCGTACTTCCTATGAGGGCGGAAGAGTTGAGTCACCAAGCGATTGAAAGTCGCTGGTGCATTTGAAAGCCCTTGTGGCATAACAAGCACTCCCACAGCATACCGCTAGGCGTGCTGACCGCTGTAAGCGGGATATCGGACGCTCGCATGAGCACCTGATAATACCCGTCCACCAGATCTAAGGCACTGTATACAGTACAGCCCGCCATATTGTTCTGGAGGACATCCTTCCGAGGAATCTGAGTCTGCATGGGTACAGTAGCTGCATTCAGCTTGTTGTACGCATGTACAATGCGCCACTTTCCGTTCGGTTTACGAACACAAAAGGTGGGAGATGAGTGGGGAGATTTGCTCTCACGTACCATCCCTGCCTCTTCTTTCCCCTTGAAGAATGCGTCGATGACGTCGCATTGCTCCTTGGGGAGAGGCCACTGCTTAGTGACGCAGTATTTGGTTCCATGAACCAAATCAATTTCATGTCGGACTCCCCGATCCGGTGGTAACCCTATCGGCGGGTTGTCACTAATGACATTTCCTTTAATACGGAATGGTAAGGGTCCTCAGGTTCCTCGAGGATCTTGAGGCCGCTTCGGGCATTCAATGCCTGTTTAGTGCACCAAAACTGACTCGTCCATAGTGGATGAGGAGCTCAACTCCTCTTCCGGACGTAATACGACAACCTCGTCGATTTCCTCTGCTTTCAAAGCAGTTTCAAATTCGTTGAAGGACATCTCCTCCAACGACAACAGTTCGCCTACCCCAGGCAACCGTTCCAGGCTTACGCCTTCTGTGAAAACACCTATCACACTATTCAGCATCCTATAGGACTGCTGACTACTGGCCTCGGGACTCATCCCGAGACCCAGATGGGGGGAGTCAATTGCCCCATATATTGGAAGCGCCACGCGCCTATCCACAGAGGTATCTACCTCTACCACCGGTGACTCGCCTGTCTCAGCTATAACGGCATAGTCGGAATGATTTCCGACGTGCGAAAGAGACAAACTTCGGGTCTCTTCGCTTGGAAGCACCTCGCGCTTAACCACAGAGGTATCTACCCCTACCACTGGAGTCGCAACTTTTTCGCCGGACACGGCGTGGTCGGAATCAGTTCCGACCTGCAGAAGAGACGAACTTTGGGTCTCTTCTCTAAGCGCCTCGCGCTTAACCTCAGAGGAATCCACCTCTATCACTGGCGACTCACCAGTCTCGCCTATAACGGCGTGGGGATTAACCGCCGAATACCCCTCGTTAAGGAACTATTCCTTAACGCCATTGGGAATGATCATTTCAGACATCCCAATCTCTGTCATCTCACGCCAGAATCGCTTTTGCGATCGAGCAAAGGTGGGTTCATGACTCGCCAATGCTTCACCCGACCGCGGGTGCGTTGAGCCAATGGACTTAGACTTCCAGTCTATCCATGGCTCTTGGCGTTCCAGCCACTTCATGACCAGAATGAGGTCATATATCGAGTCCACATCCAGGACTAGGCAACTTTCTAAGCTGTCGAAGTCTGCAAACTTCGGCTTAGGTCAATCGAGACCTTGGGTACAGAAACCTGTACACCCGTCGCAAGACGGACTGTGACAACGTCACGAGAACGTGCCTCTAGGGCCTCGGCATACAGCCGACTCTTCTCAACAGAAGCCCGTCTGACATAATTTTCAGACGCTCCAGAGTCTATCAAGACTCTTCAAGGCTTATTAAATCCTTTCACGTCCGCAAGGACTACCAGCAAACCTGGCTGGTACACCAACTCTATGCTAGAAAGCACCGCTTCCCTCAGGGCTTTGTGCTGTCGTCTCCTACCCTGGGGCTTAACAGCACTGAGGGGTCCCCCAGTAGGGCGCCCCGCACCTACTGGGAGCCGTAGTTTCCCGACGGCTTGGGCAAGGGCTTTTTCCCAACCCTTGGCCCCTTATAGCGAGTGTCTCGCTGGTTTTGTTTTGGACATCTGTTCCGAAGATGATCCGTTCTTCCACACAGGAAGCATCTTAGCGGCCCATGCCGCTGCAACATTGCAAGGAGCTCCGACTCGAAGCCCTGCGAGGTGGAGTCAGATAATGACTCTTAGCGGGAGGTTTCTCCTCCGCTTCGACCTGACTAAGGTCCTTGGGTTCGGGACCCACCTTAGAGGAACGGAAGTTCCTCTCGGCGTTTAACGCCATCTTGAACGCCTCCTTCAGGGATTGGGGTCGGCATCGGAACAATTCCGAACGTGCTGGCCCTTCTCTCAGGCCTCCCATGAAGACGGGGATGGACACATCGTCCGAATACGCTTTCGCGTACATCCATGCCAACAGGGTCTTAAGCTCCTGGATATAAACCTCCGGGTCCTTAGTGCCTTGACGGCACCTCAGGAACGCCAGTTGATTCTGGAAAACCAAATCAAGCGTGGCGTGCATGTCCATAAGCTTCTGCTTAAGGACCTCCCAGGTTGGGAACACATCCGTGACTAACTCCGAACACGTAAACGCCCATGTACGGGCTTTGCCCGTAGGATGGGTCAATGCAAGTCCCACTTGCAAGTGATCAGCGATCACATTCGCTGTGGCGAAGGCCGTTTCGACCTCTCGCAACCACACGTAAAGGTTTTCACCCTTATCCCCGGTGAACCCCTTTATTTTGAATGATAATGGAGGGCGCACCCCCGTGGAATGACCTCCACTACAACTCGCCTCATGAGCGATGAGGGCATTTACCCTTGCTTTTACGGCCTCAAGGTCCTGATCTCTAGGAGATTCATGCATTCGTCACCCATTAAGGGTAACAGCCTTTTAAAGGCTTCCTGCTGGACGAGGTTCAAACTATCCCAATCGTCCTGATTCATCCTTTGCAGAGGATGCCTTAGTCTACCAACACAGGTGTTGGATTGACTACAAGTGCTACCAGATGTAGCCGGTGCGTATACGCATGTTGCGGCTAGAGCACAGAGGAAGACTCTTCCTTAAAGCGGTATCTACCGATAATTAGCCGATACGCCCTTATAAAGGGCTTAGTAAGAGAGCTCTCCTACTCGGGGCCAAGATTCCCGGGTGGGTTTACTACTTAGCCTTAACGGCTGTGTCCCCTTTACGGGGTGTAAGTAAAGGGAGGGATCCCTCTTACCTATGACAATCACTGCACGCGCGACCGGTAGAGGTCGCTCGTCTGCACTTTAGAGTGAAATGTAAACTGGATATATGTAATATGTAATTATCCTAAATTAATTTAAACTAATATAAACTATATGTAATACTAAGTAGAATATTCCTAATTCGTACCTAGCTAAAATATAGTGTACAAACCTGTGTACCGACACGTGGATGGCTGACACACCACCACACCAAGGTCCCCTGCACTGATTGGTTAAAATAACCAATGGTTCAAAACCTTTCAAACCGGTCAATACTGACCTCAACCGTAGTGTACTCATGTTCATCAACACTAAATGTAACTCAAATGTAACCCGGTTACACCTTAGCTAGCCGTCGATATCACGTGGAGTGAATTAGTGATCCTTTTTTCGCCTCCGTACGATTTGCAATTCCTTCACGTTGTCCCGAACTTTTGTTGATAATTTTTTGTTTCTCCATGACCTTCACTCTCACCGCTCCTTTTCAATATTCAAAAATTGTTTTCCTCATTCACGATGCATTAGGACGCGTTTTCCGTTGCAGTAAGCTATTTAGCATCTCTTTTTCTATAATAGACTGTAATATAAAAGGTTCTTGGACATGTTCCACAAAATAAACATTGTCGATCCTTACATGCAAAAACTTCATTCGCCTTTATCTGAATTTGAACCCGCCAGAATTAAGGTTTGCCTGTTTACCTGATAAAATTTCAGCGTACTTCTTCAATGTCTCGCAGATAGATTCGATCGTTAACTAAGTGCATACTGGCACCAGTATCGAAAATTCAATTTGAAACGTCAACTTGATCCGTCTCGGTCATGAGTAACGAAAAATCCAGTTTCTAGCTCTGCTTATTTCCGGACAATGTGGCCGAAATATCCGCGACGTAGTATTTTTTACCCTACGTCTTGTTTACAACGTAATTGACCGAATGATCCGGCTTGGTTTTATATCTCCGTCCATCATTTATACATATTTGCACAATTCGTCTGTTTTGTCGTAGATAATCTTCCCTTATGTGCCATTAAGATAGGTCTTCACTATTTGAAGCATGATGTACTACGGTTGTCTTGTACCAGTGCTTCGCCTCCACCCACAGCTTCGGAAAACGCAACCAAATAGATATAATGTTCTTTCTAACTCATTTTCGGATGTTTCGTAGTAATGAACAATAGTTGCTTGTAAGGCACTTAACATCTTTTTCATTACGCGAGTCAGCGTCGGCATTTCATTCCACGATGAATATACTTTTTTGCTTTATTTTTTCGCTTTTCCATCAAGATAATTTCTGAGTAGATGTTCCTTTATATCTTCAGTCCATAAAACATCAGATACCGCTTCAGTCGTAGTAAATTGTCTTTGAAACTTTGTAACTCATTCTTTGAAATCAGTACCAAGGCCCCAATAAAATCTTTCCTTCAAAAATATTTATTGTAATTCGGTTTTGTTTTGGCGACGGTTTTTGTAGACATGTTGTGCGTTGCCAGCAAAAATTCCATGTGGATTTCCAAACTTTTTGTAGTTATCCAAACTACGGGTCTCTTCAAGGTGAGACATCCAAGACGCCATTCGAATCTTCCTTCCAAATCTCGAAGAATTAAGAACACGAACCTTCCGTGTCCACCGGCGGCATGAATATGTCTGCCGAAAAGATGCATGTGCCGAATTTCGGTCATGCAGGGAATAAGATCCCCAAACTAGCAGTTGAAAGGTTTTCGGGGAAGGAGATGTACCCAGGCCTAGGTGCCGGGTTTAAGCAGTGGTCCTACCTATTCATGGAGGCCATCAAGATTGTAGAAATAACATCAGTTTCATTTGGACTGAGCGTTTGATAGTGAACAAGCTCGGTGAACACCTTGAGGGCACGGCCGCGGAATATTTCCTCTCAAACATTGGCTCGTGGTGGAAGATGTCCCGCAGTTGAATTACCTTTTGGAGCAGATGTGGTTGGGATTTAAGGTCAATATATCCTACCACTAAGCTGCCATGTGGTTTGCCGCAGAAAGGACTCCAAAAGGACATGGACCCAACACTATTTATATTTAGTAGGTCTGGCCCGAGAAAGTGGGTCGAGCGAAAAGTAATTGTGGAAAATGTCGTCAAGTTCGCCGCACCCAAGCTGAAAGTTATGCTGATGGCAAGGTACGATCCTGCTAGGCAGGACTACCTGTGCCACACTCAAGAGCTGGAAAGACGATGCGTTCAAGGGTAGTTCTCCCGCCAGGATGCAAGCGCATGCAGTTACTCCGAGCAGAAACAGGTGCGGATGTTATACCTGTGGAGATGAAGGGAACATACATATTATTGACCGTAAAAGCAACGTAAAAGCGGTGGAAACCGGAGTGGAAGGGCAGACCAGAAACCAAGCGACGGATTGTCAAGGAAATTTGTGTTGTCGACAATGGAATCCAGACCGAATGCAAGAATTGGTGCATGTGAAAATGGTGAACTTAACGAAAACACATGGATTATCGACCGTTATCCAATCGGCTCCTTTTTTGAGCACCCAAATCCGACTTCTTCTCCCCCTCCAGATTGTCCTCACCTGCCCTGTTGGGCTCATAACCTTGGGATATGTAGTTTGCCATTGCGCTAGTAATATCGAAACGATAAGTCTGAGAAAGTATCTTCAAAAACCATTGAATCTAGTCCGTATACAATGTTCAAGTAAAAGTTATCCGCGAAAACTGTCACAATATTTAAAAGTTACCCAAATAAGTAAAATCCTTATTATATAGTGTTTATCTACTGCACACGCATCTTGCATCGGGTTGCTTCCCATATTGTCTCCAAGATAGTATTGGGACGAACGGTTCAGAAATAGTCCACACCAAATCGCATATCCATGTTGGTAACCCCAAAAGTTGTCTTATAACACATTTAGTATGGACGGTACTCTGCATTGGAGGTAAAGGCTGGCGGCAAATTGCTAAGTGGTTCGCTTTTTGGTGTACAGAGATGATGAATACAAGGTACTATGACTTCAGCTCAGTAGAAACATCTACGATCATCCATCTGAAATCTTATCCCTTGCTACTCAATAAATTCTAGTACTTAATAAGTTTCGGCTTCCACCGCTGTCGTTCCTATGTGGAAATCTTATACCTGATAATTTATGTATTTCCAAGAAGAATATAAGATATCAGAATGAGATATTTCATAGCAACGTGGTGAGGAAAGGAAGAATTCTGAGTAGAGATATATGGGAAGCTATCAAGAAATACACGAATCCAAGGTGCATTGGACAGTGCTTCTGTGGAGTATATCAAGTTGCATTCTACGAGCTACTTTAAGGGACATGCGATGCTCAGGCTGTGAAAAGTCAAGCAACGATGCAAAATCCCCAATCTCCTGCAGCTTCTCTGCCTTGGTCAGTGTGACAGCTTCTTCCTCGTCAGGAACCTCCCTCGCCGGCTCGTCCGCATCCTGTACATAAGCCATAATCTCCTGATCATTCATCCCAGGATGGGCAGCCTCGTCTTCCTCGACTGGTTTGAGGTTTTCGATTGACATTGGATTGAGGAGGGGCAGCTGGTCGATGGAGTCCTGAAGCTCTTGCCCGATGACCAGCTCGTCGAGATCCTCCGCAATTGCCTTCGCTACCTCCTGCTTTACATCTTGCTTGAAGAGCCCAGTATGACGGAAACAATTGGCAATCCTATGGCTGGTGATCTAATCCCAGGCTGCCAAAAGACCAACGCATCGCTGTGAGTTGGTCCACCTTGTACATCTCCAGCTCCCCATGCTCGTCACGGTCCAGAGCGTTTTGAAGATGATGACGGCGATAATGGCGCTTGAATGCGGAAATGATGCCAGCGTCCATTGGTTGAATCTTGGAGGTCGTATTGAACGGAAGGAAGAGAACTTCAATGTGGACGAGTTGAAGATCATCACTCATGTGAGACGACGAATTATCGAGGAGCAGAAGGATCTTGCGCTTCTGTTTCTGTGAGACATTTGTATTAGTGGAAAGTTACAAACATCAAATCCTTGTGTTTCTGTCAATCTAGAACAGACCTTCATGTCGGCTTCCAACTTCAGTAACCACTCCTGGAAAAATATACCGGTCATCCATGCCTTCTTGTTGTTCCGGTAGCAGAACCCCATCTGGGCACCGGTCTTGCGCTGGAAAGCACGTGGTCTCTCAGCATGCCCGATGAAGAACGGAGGGAGCTTCTCAGATCCATCTGCATTTACGGTGAAGGCAAGAGTGAAACGGGTCTGCAGAAAAGGCAATCAGAACAGATAATACGTTACAATAATGCAGATGTGAATTTATTTCATACCTTAATCTTTTTGAAACCCTCAACTTGATGATGTGCAATTGTGGTGGAGTCCAGTTCGAAATCGAACACCGAAGTGTCCGGAACCTGACCACCATCGCGCCCAGCCGAACAACTCACGAGGGGGGTACCCCGCGAACCTTCACATGTGTGCCGATCGGGCGACCGATCAGAACTGCAGGACGCCGAGTCCGATTTGTCTTCAATCATCTCACCTTGTGTACCCATTGGTGTGGGTGGTTACACACTCGGTGGACCGTCGCTTAGTAGGGATCTTGGTAGGTACCGATATGGGTGTACCGCTTCAGGGGTACTTGTACCGAAAACCAACGATAGATAATCCAAATGAAATCGATCTGCAAATGGAGCGGAAATCGTCACTCCAAATTCGGGGAAAAATCTAGGGCTGACTGCATATCGCAGTGAGGGCACCCAAACAATAGCAGTTCTGGCGCGGACCGGAGGAACGGAGCGTAGACCCAACCAATAGAAATTCGGGGCGGACCGGCGGAACGGCGCGTTGACCCAACCAATAATCTGGGGCTGATCGCAGATCGCAACGTGGAGACCCAGCCAAAACGAAAAAGAATAACACGTTCCAAACGTATGTGGCTTGAAGGGTGAGTGAACGAAGTGAGTGCTTCCCGTCGTGGGACATCCGGTGGAGCTGTGTCCTAGACGGGAAGTAATGAGATAGAGGGGACCGTGTTAGCCCTCTGCTCCCAATAACTCCTGCGGAGTGGCGACTTATGCAACCCAAAGTAAAACGAACACTATATTTAATATCCAATTAAAATCCAATATGTAAACTACATGCAAAACCGTGTGCCTCACCTTAAATCTGCTAGCTTACACTCCAGACACAAGATTGGCCCAAAATACTCCATCCTTTTAGCCAACCCGATCGCTCCGACTTGACAACTGGTACACTGGTACATGCTCGTCAAAATTTTTCAACAGCACTTCACCACACAATCGTTTTCTTTGGAGACATGCTGTAGAAGAGGCCTGTGAGATCACAAATTATCCAGATGGTCGGGTACCCAATATAAATTAACACAGCGGATATACCTGTTTCATCCATGTTGAAGATGTCCCGGAGATTGTACTTGGCAATGGTGGCCTGCAGACCAGGAAGAGCCTCTGTGATGGCGTTGTTATCGGCAGAGCCGCTCTACCCGTGAATACGGACAGAGCGCAGACGGTTCCGCTGCTGAAATTTATGCATCCAGCCGGCGGAAACTCGATGACATTCTCGGGGATACTGGGACTCTGAGCGAAGTCCTTGGCCTTCAACCTGATGAGATCTCCAGTCAGAGCCACTCCACGACTCTGGCACTGAAGGATCCAAAAGGCCCTAGCGTCCTCCACGACAGGGTGTTGAACAGTACGTGTCCATTTAGCACTGAGCTCGGTGGGATTCATAGCCTCAAGCTCATTTCGATTTTTCAGGATGTTGCTGATGGTGGTCTGGGTGATTCCTTTGGGGAGGTTGAACCGCTCGTTTGCCCAGGAAGCCAGCTTAGTCTTGCTCATGTTTGGGTTTGCTGCCTTCTCCCGGCAGATATTGAGTTTCTGCTGGTATATGAAGCGGAGCTGGATTGACATCCTAAGATAAGTCAAGGAACAATCAGAATCCATATGAAGCTCTTTGGTGACAAACAGGCTTTCTTTTATGTTTCCTGCCTCCATGTACAGCGCACAACTAACCTGTTTCAACAGCCTTAAGTTGGGGGTTGAGTCTGAGGGAGAGGGTGGTGGTGTGAATAACTGTCCTGATTCTTGAGTTTTGTGATTTTGGTTGGTTTTTTGTGGGTTGCCTGGGATTGGGGAGCACACACATTTTCGCTTAATAATTAATTTTTTCCGCTAGTTTATACCCTCCGATACGTTATAGGTTCCACCTTCCACAGTGACTATAAAGTTCCGGAGGGACGTCTGTATTGAGGCGTTGCGCGGCTTTCGATACCACAGAGTTGAGTTTAGTTGTATTTGACCTAAACATGCGTCTGAGTTTTTGGTGGTTACTAAACTGGCAAGAAAGTCTTATGCTTGGCAGTGGAGCCGGTCTTAGCATTTTATTATTATTATACGTATCAGATTTTCATCCTGAAGAATTACCTATTGGACACATTATCGCCAGAATGAGCTCGTAGATGTTCCGAAGGCTACAGTAGAATATAGGTGTTGATAGTGTTTACCCAATATTGAAAAGGATGTGCAGTCTCCCATCATGGATCGAAGGCTTCCTACACGTAGTACGCAAGACGTAGTACCTACGACGTAGTACGCAAGATATCACTAAGTGTGTATTGGGTGGGCTTCGTGGGCAGGGTCATATCCGGTCGCAACCGCTGCTGTCGAAAGTTCGACAAATGAGCAGTACGAGCAGGTTGGAAAGTAACAATTTCTCATAGGTTAAGCAATTGCTTAACCTATGAGAGAATTGCTTAATCTTGACAAAGGACACTCTGTCTGTCATCTGACCATGTAGGTGTTCTGACCATGTAGATGCGTATCATCGGGTCACTCCAGCTCCTACGCAAGAACTCAGCGACGACATACTCTATTTTGCAACAAGAAGCTGACGCAAGCAAATATCCACAAAAAGCTCTATTAACAGGTAACTGGATACGTGCAGTCACGAGTAATGTTTTAATATATTGTATAGCCCGCCCTTAGACTACTCTTGTGTATCCAGTAGCCCTTGTGTTGCAGGTACTACTGCTTTGTTCTGCTCCGGTATGTAGAAATCAACAATGATGACTGTTGAAAGAAGGGATAGCCTCGCACGAACTATCCTTAGCTCTACCCACCTTTACCTGGTATGAAGTTGTGCTTCGTGGTCGTCTATTATTGCACTTGAATGCCTCAATTGAGTGCCGAATAGATAGTAGGACGTGACGAGTGAGATTGAAGTGAGCAGGCTGCCGTGTTGGCAAGATGGTGTGGCTCTCTATCCTTTGCACTTTACCCGTGTACGTAGAGAGACCAGAACGCAGTCTCCACCACAGTAGAAACCTGGTCGCTAGGCTCGCTTGCTTATCGTCCAACACTTTTTAAGTCTGACGGAACATCTACTTGTTCTACCTATGGCAAGCGTGGTAACGATTTTTAACCTGCAAAAAAACTGTAAGTCGTCCGCCGAAAACATCTTGGGTCCTCTACATGTAAGAGAGCAGAAACGAGGCCTGTAGAGTATCGTGATCGAGACGCCGTCTCTGACCAGAGACGCGCGTGTAGAATCTCTACTTGTAAAAGACGTGGCACCCACGGTAAGCGACTTGGAAATTAGGTCGCGCTCGACTGTATGGCTGACTCACGCAAAAGAGCAGGAAGGACCAGGGATCACGCTGTCCTTCTCGTGGCTGCAATCGCCCTGATGGCAGTAATCTTAAACTATGTTGTATCGCAGTTGGCCTTTTTGCCGCTGCTCGTCTTTTCGCATTTCAATGGTCTTCCAGAGTGTCAGCTGGCCGTCCGTACGGCCTTGTTACGCCGACTTGGAAAACCGGTTGGCAAAGAAGAGGCAAGAAGCGACAGTAAAAGAGCGTTTGGGGGGGGGTTGTGCTCGCTCGAGTCGCCGAGAGCGAAAGTCGAACGCTGCCATTCTCACTTTTGCACCCAGAGATGCACGACACGGACCCGAGAGTGCCGACACAGGTACCGACGACTCCTACAGGAACCGTCACGCGGTCGTCGCAGTGCTCGCAGCAGCTTCGACCAGACTGGTGCCATACAAAACGAATCGATTGCTCCGTCGACGTGCAAGAGGGTCCGAGGGACGAGGAGGATCACTGGCAGTCCAGTAATCATCTGCCGGAACGGCGCATGATGGTGCAACGCATTGTACAGCTATCGCAAGCCCGTGCCAAGGCCGACGTGACGTCAAGCCGAGCCGTGCTGCTCGCGAAGCGAATCGAATTGGCATTGTATACACGTGCCGGTTCCCTGGTTGAATACAGCAATGTAGCGACGCTTCGAAGGCGACTACAGAGTCTGGTAGCTTCCAGCATGCATGAAGATGCGGCACGGGAGACTATGGGACACAACAGGAAGCGTCGTGTCCTTTCACGGAGTCTATTGACAATGGAAAAGCAAACGAAACGCCCACGATGTACCTACTCCAGTACAAGCTTCAATTCCTTCGTTACGATCGGTGAAGACTGTACTCGATTAATATTCTCCTTTCTAGATGGCAAAGAGATCATGCATCAACGCTTGCTCAACCGATTCGCCGCTGCCTTTTTGCCGAGTTGCGTGCGCTATCTTACGGTCAAAGTCGCGCAATTGACACGAGGGTTAGCCTCGCATTCCTCCATGCTCCAAATGACGAATCTCCAGCAGCTTGTGGTTCACAAGGCTGATGCATTGCCTGCGACAGTGGGTTTAGCCACATTGCCTCTGTACGCCTGGGATTGTGCCGAAGTCCCGACGAGCCCCTCCAACGACGGTGAAGACGCTGTGCTCGCTCTTGCTGGTGCACTGCGTACTGGCACGTTTCCAAACCTCGAAACGCTGCAACTCATCTCGGTGTTTGTTCAAACCAAGCGCCAGAACGGTCTGCGCGCGTTGTGTCACGCTTTAGGCACTGGGAGCTGTCCACGATTAAAAGATTTGCTCCTGGCCGGCAACAGTCTTGCTGACTTTGGTGCCTCCGAGGTCGCCCAGCTGCTCCAGTCAGCTCAAGCTCCTCGTCTTACGCGCTTGGACTTGCGCCGCAATTTCATTGGCGAGACGGGCTTGCGCGCCCTTTTGGCTGCTGTGGCGCGCACCCAAGCTTCACTCCAAGTGTTGTGCATGGGTGGCAACCTTGTCACGGATAATTGTGTCACCGAGCTACAAACTCTCTTGGCCCGCGTGGCGTGTCCAAGCCTTCGCTTCCTCGGCCTCGAGGACAATTTTTTGAGCGCCCAAGGCGTGCAACAGGTGCTGCGGACGGCAACATCATGTAGCCTTCGTCACGACGCTTGTGCCCCAGGGGCTACTACTACTTAAACTAACATAATAGAGAAATCAAATTGAAATCTTCAATTAATTGTTTCATGAACCTTATACTTTAATTTCGTCTCTACGAACACGTGGGATCCATTACAAACATTGCGAAGACTCAATATATATATACAGAACGGTTATAAAAATTACTTGCCGCTCGCTCCGACTAAATAGATTCTAGCTGGGGTCGGGATCAGAGAAGAGAACAAAAGTCTCCGCCCGGCACTTAAGTTGCTATATTGTGCCGTTTACACGCGCTATTCGATTCGAGCGCCAAACGGGAGCAAGTCCGTCGCAAAAAATATACGTGACTCGGTTCAAAATCTTCAGCACGAGACGGATGGGCACTAATAATAGTCCTCGGGTGGCGTTATTGACACGTACCATCCCCATTGTGGGGATACGATGTCTCCATCGGTCTCCTGCAACGCTTGCTCTAGTTCACTACTTTCTACTGCCACATCTGTCTCGACGTCCCCTTCGGCATCTGATACTACAAACTGTATACGCGACACGACAAAAGTCAGCTCTATTCACCGCATCTATACTTAACTAGACACGTACGCTGATATTGCAAGGGCTAAATGTCCGATCGCCTGATGGGGACGAGACATCGCTCTCTGTGCTACTGCCCAAGTCGTCTATCTCTTTCTGCTTGCTGCACGTTCGCAAATTGGCTTCGTTCAAGTCGACCTCACCCTCGGCCGCGGCTTTCAGATACGAGAGCACAGTCACTGCTGTGGCTGCAGCAGCAGCGGCAGTGGCGACGACGGGATGTTGTCGCACCCACCGAATTCCACCGGCAATCTCAGTGGGCGTGGGAAAGAAGGATGGCACAACAACGTCCGACATCTTCTTGACAATGTGGTGCTGGAAGCAGCTGATGGTCCACGACAAAGCAGGTCACACCGCTATATGGACGTGCACCTTTGCAAACAGTTTGCGCAATGAATGTTTGGCTAGTTCTCTTTGAAAATTGCATGCGGAAGAAAGGGCGGTGGAGACCAAGCGACATACAAAAACACGTCGCAGTAAGTCGCCAAAACCTTCGTATTGTTATACTAAACATAAATCGATATGGATGGATGTGGATCGTATATACAAAAATGCCTCTGAAACATAAGCTCCTTGCAACAGTGATGAGATGGCAGATATTGGTTTTCACGAGAAAGGAAGCGAGGATCGGGTTGAGGCAGAGTAGCACCTCGGTTGCGGAAAGGAGTGCAATAAAGTCGGGCCCTTCTTATACTAATAAAGAACAATAAAAGATGTGGATTGATGTTGAGGGTAAATCCAAAAAATACTTCAGAACCATACGCTATTTATACCAGCGATGAGATGGCAGATATTTGTTTTCATTAGACCATGGGAAAAGCGCTTAAGTCCAGCTTTGCATCACACTGCAGGAGGGCAATAAAGACGGGCCGTTTCAACTCGTTTTAGTCGCACACGACGAAATTTTATATTGTTAACGCAAGCAGTGCTTGCTCACGATCCGCACTGAAACAGCTGTGTGGTCAACATGTAAAAACCGAGAAACGTGTCGGCTTTTCTGGTTTCCTTCCATCTTCTCGATTTTTCTTAGTATGAGGGATGCGGTAGAAAGTAGGTCATAAGGAAAGAGGCAAATCCGTTAACGCACTGTAAATAACTTGTCGTATCCACATGCTGAAGAGAGCTTGTTCCTACATCGCATCACCGATTTACTTTTCAATTTTACATGTACTGTAAACTCCATCCGACATTTTATCGCCGGAAGAAACGCCACCAACTGTCGCAACCTTTGAAGTGATCACCAAAAATCAGTTGCATTGTCGACGCCAGTGGGAGGACACTTTTTCTTATCGTATACAGTACTTTTCTGACCCAATTCAATACTGCAACGTCGCGATGCTTGGTACACAGTTCCCATTAGATCGTACATAACTGAATTCGACTACTTATACACTGAAGTGCATTGACACAAATTTGGTGCTCTTTTAGTCTGAGCATTTTTATTGCTTCGTCACGTATTAACAAACCCTTCTAACAACATGCTGCGAGACCCAACTTAATAATATCCAATACCCCTAGTAAATTAGATCTGTCTATCGTGCAATTATTTGGTCGTCTCGATCTCGAATCGATCGTCGAACTCGTTTATTTAACGTATACTGATGTTGAAGCTTTTGAAGTGTTGTGTGAAGTTCAGACCAAGGGTATACAAACTTCAAGTGAAATGCGACCACAGTAGCCGGATAAGCGTTGTGGCTACATTAGGAATTTGACTGTATTTTTTTCCTTTATTAGGATTTTTTTAGGTTCAGATTCTCTAATACGCTTTTTATTATATACAAGTGTAGGTACCCGTCGTACTGACAGGGCAGGACATAAAACCGTCTGTCTACAAAACTTGCCCCCATGTATTTCCAGAGTTAGGTAGCGAAAACATAGGGCGAGAACCACCCAGTGTTTTTTCGCTATTTTTTTGCCCCAGCTAGCCGAACCCCACTGTCCCAAGAGAAAGAACGCTGCAGACATGCCGAAACCCACCTTCTCTTCTTCCAAATCCGAGTTGCGGGTCCTCCCTGTCAGAGAGTCTGTAGCCGGTGCGTACACGCACGGTGCGGCTAGCGCACAGAGGAAGACTTTCCTTTAAGCGGCGTTCGCCGCTACTTAGCCGATACGCCCTTATAAAAGGGCTTAGTAAGAGAGAGATCTCTTACACGGGGCCAAGATTCCAACTTTGGTTTACTATTAGCTTTCTCTAATGCCTTAACACAAGGCTCCCTTACTAAGGGTGTAGCTAAAGGGAGGACCCCCTTTACGCTACTGCACTCGCTACACGCTCGACCGGTAGAGGTCGTGCGTCTGGTAGTCGGTTGAGTGAAAGGTAAACTGAATGTATACTTAATCTATAATTAGCCTAAATCAATTTAAACTAATGTAAACTATATGTAATACAAAGTAGAACTTACTAAATTCGTACCTAGCTAAAATGTAGTGTACACCACCTGTGTACCAACACGTGGCTGTGGCTGCCACGCCACCACCAAGGGCTCCTGCCCTGATTGGTTAAAATAACCAATGGTCCAAAACCTTTCGGACCGGTCAATACTGACCCCAACCGTAGTATACTCACGTACACCACCTACTAAATGTGACCCGAATGTAACCCTGTTACATCCTCCCCCATCAAGACTATTGCTTACGCAATAAATTATTTTAGTTGGAGAACTCCAACTACCAGACCCTCTGGCTAACCATGAGCACCATTAGTGGTGCTATGGAAGGAAACTATTCCGATAACTCGGAGGTGGATGCCCTTGGGGATATCTCCCCAACGGCTGACTACTCCGACAGCGCCGAACGGTGTAACGGGGTTACATTCGGATTACATTGAGTGTTGGTGTACATGAGTACACCATGGTTGAGGTCGGTATTGGCCGGTTTGAAAGCTTTTGAACATTTGGTTATTTTAACCAATCAGGGCAGGGGCCCTTGATGTGGTGGTGTGTCAGCCATCCACGTGTCAGTAAACAGGTGTGTACACTACATTTTAGCTAGGTACGAATTAGGAATATTCTACTTAGAATTACATATAGTTTATATTAGTTTATATTAATTTAGGCTAATTACATATTAAATATATTCATTTTACATTTCACTCTATTTGCGGACGTGCGACCTCGACCGGTCGCGCGCGCAGTGAGTGTCGTAGGTAAGAGGGAGCCCTCCCTTTACTTACATCCCGTAAAGGGAATACAGCCGTTAAGGCTAAGTCGTAAACTAACCCGGGAATCTTGGCCCCGAGTAGGAGAAATCTCCTACTAAGCCCTTTACAAGGCGTATCGGCTAAGTAGCGGTAGCTACCGCTTTAAGGAAGAGTCTTCCTCTGTGCGCTAGCCGCAACATGCGTATACGCACCGGCTACATCTGGTAGCACTTGTAGTCAATCCAACACCTGTGTTGGTAGACTAGGCATCCTCTGCAAAGGATGAATCAGGACGATTGGGATAGTTTGAACCTCGTCCAGCAGGAAGCCTTTGAAAGGCTGTTACCCTTAATGGGTGACGAATGCATGAAGCTCCTAGTGGAGTAGGGCCTTGAGACCGTAAAGGCAAGGGAAAATGCCCTCATCGCTCATGAGGCGAGTTGTAGTGGAAGTCATTCCACGGGGATGCGCCCTCCATTATCGTTTAAGATAAAGGAGTTCACCGGAGAGAAGGGTGACAACCTTTACGTGTGGTTGCGAGAGGTCGACACGGCCTTCGCCACAGCGAATATGACCGCTGATCACTTGCAAGTGGTACTTGCATTGACCCATCTTACGGGCAAAGCCCGTACATGGGCGTTTACGTGTTCGGAGTCAGTCACGGACGTGTTACCAACATGGAAGGTCCTTAAGCAGAAGCTCATGGACATGTACGCAACGCCTGATCTGGTTTTCCAGAATCAACTGGCGTTCCTGAGGTGCCGTCAAGGCACTAAGGACCTGGAGATTTATATCCAGGAGCTTAAGACCCTGTTGGTAGGGATGTACGCGAAAGCGTATTCGGATGATGTGTCCATCCCCGTCTTCATGGGAGGCCTGAGAGAAGGGCCAGCACGTTCGGAATTGTTCCGATGCCGACCCCAATCCCTGGAGGAGGCGTTCAAGATGGCGTTCAACGCCGAGAGGAACTTCCGTTCCTTTAAGGTGGGTCCCGAACCCATGGACCTGAGTCAGGTCGAAGCGGAGGAGAAACCTCCCGCTAAGAGTCATTCTGACTCTTTTTCACAGAGCTTCGAGGCAGAGCTCTTAGCTATGTTGCAGCGGCATGGGCCGCTGAGATGCTTCGTGTGTGGAAGCACGGATCATCTGAGGAACAGATGTCCGAAAAATCCCCAGCGAGACACTCGCTACAAGGGACTAAGGGTGGGGAAAAAGCCCTTGTCCAAGCCATCGGGAAACGACGGCTCCCAGTAGGTGCGGGGCACCCTACTGGGGGACTCCTCAGTGCTGTTAAGCCCCAGGGTAGGGGAC
>CM047592.1:8899059-8910675 GCA_026184515.1 Peronosclerospora sorghi
GAACGTTTCTTGCCAGAAACGTCCTGTAAATCTCGGATCTCTATCCGAGACAATGTCTTCCGGTATTCCGTGCAAACGGAATACCGTATCAACGAATATCCGCGCTGTTTGAGCGGCGGTTACATTCGCTGATACTGCAGAATATGTACCATCTTACTGAAACGGTCTACAAAGACAACTATTCCAGTCTTCCGACTATTGTCGGGTGGAAGACCGAATACGAAGTCCATTGAAATGGACTTCCAACACTCTGTAGGAACCGGCAGAGATTGCAGCGGAGCCTGTGCAGACTGCGCAGGCTCAACGCGCTGGCAAAACTCGCAAGCGCGTACGTATTTGCGTACCCACTTGTACTGGTTTTGCCAGTAAAAGTCACGTGCGAGAGAAGCGTATGTCTTCTCTCGACCTTGATGCCCCGAAATCGGTGCATCATGATACTCAAACTTTTTTTGATGTTTGAGATCATCGTCGTTCCAAACGACGATGCGACTTTCATCTTTTTGGTCTGTGCTGTAAAGCAGCAGACCATCGTGCAGTCGATATCGATGCACGCAAGCGCGGAGGAACTCTGGGAGTTCGTCGCGTTTCTCACTTGATTGATTACTTACGTAATCAATCAACAGACGTGTCTCCTCGTCTGTTTTGTACGCCTCGCGTACTTGTCGTATAATTGACGACGACAAAGCAGTGCAACGGATCGCGTTTGTACTGGCACCTTCCGTTACGGACGGTTTCGTCTCGTAATCGGGCCTTCGTGATAGCGCATCCGCTATCACGTTCAACTTTCCGGGTTTGTATTCAACCGTAAAGTTGTATTCAGCAAAGAATGACAGCCATCGAGCCATTCTTTGTGAAATGTGTGGTGAATTCACGGACGTGCGTAGTGACGCATGGTTCGTGTAAAACACATCAAACGGTGTATCTCCAAATAGATAGATCCGAAACTTAGCCAGTGCGTACTTCATGGCAAGGAGTTCCTTGTCATGCACTGGATAGTTGCGCTCGGCTGGGCGCAACTGACGCGATTGATAGCAGATTACGCGATCACGATCATCGTGATCACGCTGCATCAAAGCACAGACGATAGCGAAATCGCTCGCGTCGCAAACGACGTGGAACGGACGCTCGTTATCGGCTATAGCCAAGACAGGCGCTTCAGTCAAGCTTTGCTTGACTGCATCAAAAGCATCTTGACATTGGGTATCCCAATGCCATTCGACATCTTTCTTAAGTAATTGAGAAAGAGGTCGTATTAACCCAGCATAGTTGCACGAATACTTCTGAAAATATGTTTCCAACCCAAGGAACTTTCGAAGTTCCTTAACGTTGTTTGGCGTAGGCCATTCAACGATCAACCTGATCTTTTCTGGATCAGGACGCACCCCGTTCTTGCCCACAAAGCATCCAAGAACGGGTATCCCAGGTGCACCAAAGGTTCACTTCTTCAGATTTGCATAGAGCGTATGCGTAAGCATACGCTCTAACACTTGACGTAGATGTTCCCTATGGACATCTACATCGCTTTTATCGTGTTCACCCTTACTATGGATGAACACGTCATCGAAATAACTCGGTGCGAATTCTCGCACCGGGCGTAATAGATGCGTTACGCATCTGTTAAACGTAGCAGGGGAATTTCGAAGCCCCTGTGGCATAACAAGACACTCCCAAAGCATACCTCTTGGGGTGCTTACTGCCGTGAGAGGGATATCCTTCTCACGCATTAGGATTTGATAAAATCCATCTCTTAGATCGAGAGCACTAAAGATGGTGCTCCCGCACATGCCATCTATGATGACATCCTTCCGCGGCATCGGTGTCTGTGCCGGTACCGTCGCTGCGTTCAGCTTGTTGTAAGCGTGAACGATTCTCCACCCACCTGTGGACTTTTCCACACAAAAGGTGGGGGTAGAGTGCGGTGAGGTAGACTCCCGCACTTGGCCTGATTTACGACGAGCTTAGAAGAACTCGTCGATCGCTTTTACCTGATCACGCGGTAACGGCCATTGCCGCGTAACACAATACTTCGTGCCTGGCACGAGGTCAATCTCATGACGAGTTCCCTTATCCTTAGGGAGCTAACTAGGTACCTCTTCTGGAAATACTTCAGCGTATTCTCGAAGTACCTCATAAAATGGGGAGTTCGCTTTAAGCGACTCCCAGCTCTGCGCTTCAAAGCGCTGAACTTTGGTTTGATCATTGGGAACCTCTTTCCCAATGTTTTCCACTTGTAACATGGATATTCGTTCACGAATATCCACTACATCATCTGTTGCAACGATGATACAGATCTTTTCGATCTGACCATCGTGCAAGTTTCTCATAAACTTCTTCCAGCTTAGCGCTGGAAGAGCCATCACCTCCAAACCTTCTTTCGGAGGGTGTTCCATCAACAGAGACTGGGTAGCTAATCCGGTCTCCATTTGCGTCAAGACGTTGATCGTCTCGACGGAACTGCCCATGCAATCAGACGCACTCGTCTGATTGACTGCTACACGGTGATTACGATTCACCGTGTGCGAATACTCATCATCATGGTGGCCACTGCCTACCATGGAATTTTGGCGATCAGATGTGCTCGTCTGATCGGTCGCCTTTTCTGCGACACGGTGGTCTTTATCACCCGTGCGCATGGCTAACGCAACGTGGTGGCCACTGGCCACCACGGAGTTTTGCTCACGATTGCATTGCACTCGATCGTGAGTTCACTCTCATCAACACGGATTTCATTCGTCCTGTTGGAGCCTTCGGTCGCACAGTGGGTGTTTCCCACTGTGGATTCTATTTCATTCTCACGGTGGGTGTTTCCCACCGTGGATATAACTTCATTCTCACGGTGGTCTTTATCAACCGTGGAATGTTTCTCTCCAACACGCAACTACTCTTCTGTTGCGTGTGGTAGTACCTCTGGACTCTCACCAGCGGAGGTACCTTTCGCTGATCGTGTCAGAACAGACCTGGCGGCGCCATCGCTATCCACCAGACTGTCTGACGCTGCGGTTGTATCCTCTGATACAGCCGGATTACACACAGGGTGATCAGATCCTGTGCGTCCGCCGCAGTCGATCGATAGGTTAACCCAGTAGATCGAAGGTTTAAACTTGGACATCCATGGGATTCCAAGTATCACATCGAACTTGTCATCTAAATCGAGGACGATGAATTCATCCTCGAATTACAGTTTATTCAACTCGAAGCGTGTTTTAATCACACTCATTGGAATAGTCACGGTTGCACCTGTTGCTAACCGGACTGACAACATACTTCGTGGGGTCTATACCTCCACGAAGATCAACAGCGTTAGACTCTGAGTTCTAACGAAATTGTTTGACGCTCCTGTGTCAAACAAAGCTCGCATGGGGACATCGCTCCCGTGCGGCTTAACCTCCAGGGTGATAAGAGGCTTACCATCACCCTGCACCTTTTGACAGGACATACAGTCCCGTCTGGGGCTATTACCATCACATGCCCTATGTCGGCATGTGGGATACCTTTCGCAGTAGGGCGCCCCGCCCCTACTGGCGATTCTCGTTTTTGCACCAACAGGGTGATGTCCCTGTTGGTGTCGCCGTGCAGCGGACGGTTCCGTCCGCTGAATGCGTGGAACCGGACGCGGTGCCATACACTCATGGGCAAAATGCCCCATTTTCGCGCAATTATTGCAGCTAATATTATTCTTAAATTTGGTTGCTTCGTGTTCAAAGCAACCGCAACTGATAGGTCCATCGGATCTGGACCTCCACCGCCGCAACGGCATGTCAAAAGCGAAGGGCTGTTGAGTCCTTCGGCTGTACCCAGCATGCGATGACGCTGATCGCATGCTGAACTCCTCACGGATGCTCATATCAATGGCATCCCTTAGAGTCTCTGGCGGGTGCCGATAGAGACTCTGTTTGACGGGACCATCATTGAGTCCCTTCATGAAGCCATTGACCTGCATAGCAGGGGGCACCGGCTCATACACAATATTTGACAGCAAATATTGCGTCTTCTGAGCGTAAGCTTGGAGGTCAAGCTTACCTTGCCGGAGTTCCATGAACTCCTGCCGACTACTTAGCTCCATTTCTGGAGCTTCAAAGTTGAGCTTTAGCTCAGCTTTTAATTCCTTATAAGTAAGGAACGCAGAGTCATCAGTGGCTCTGCGACTCATCGCCCATGCCCTGGCTCTGCCGCCTAGACATGTTGTGGCGAAGTACGCCTGTTGACGTTCGTCAACAATATTTTGCGCAGAGATGGCATCTTCCACCTCTTCGAACCATCTACGAAGGGGCTAGCCCCCTTCACCGGTAAAGAACGGTACTCGCGCCTTTACCACTTCAACGCTATGCGTTGCAGGTGCAGTTGCGGTCCGCGCTGCCTCTGGCGTGGGCCGTTCTGACTTTTCTAGGTGGTTTAGCCTAAAGCGGTTCACCACCTGTACCACTTCCTCCGGAGACTTACTCTTGAGGAAGGTAGTGATGTCGGTCCCCAGAGACCGAATCATTTCCGCCGTCGCGTATTTACTACGCGACGAGAAGTGAGGGAAGTGTTTATTCACCTCTTCCAGCGTTCTTTCTCGCTCGTCAGCCGACATGTCTCGCGACATGATGCCGAGCGGCTCTTAATCTTCGCTCCGCTAGTTAACTAGCAGAACGGAACTGTGGTCGTTAAGACGGACCACAAAGTGATGCCAGGTGTAACAGGACTGATCCTGTTACAGGCTTACACTGTATTTTGCGAGTAAGCGCGCAATACAATTAGGGCAGGATTAGTTGGTAACAACTAATCCTATAATTAAAGTAAATATATTAATATTCACTTGTGGGTTAGAACGCAAAATTAAGAGTGTTTATTTAATGGGTGGTTTAGAGGCTAATAGTATAGTAACTAACTAATTAATATAATAATATCAAGTATTTAAATAACTGTACTATTAGTTAACCTGCAAGATTCGGTATTTATACCGAATCGACTTTTCCTTCTTAGATTATAATAACTTATAATCTCTTATTTAAATTTCAGACAACGCGTCTGAAATTAAACTGTGATATTCTAACTTGAATATCTATTATGTAATGGCACCCCATTACATTGTTGGTCTTTTGGATATCAAAAATTTGAGATTGGGTGGACCTGTGTAATAATACTCGGTTGCCTTTGACATAGGCCATTTCACACCCTTTGTCCTCCAAAAGACCATATGACAAGATGTTCTTGGCGAGATTATCCACGAAAAACACGTCCTCCACGCGAACGGTCTTTGGTTTTCCATTGGCATGGACCTTCAACAAGATCCAGCCTTTATACGTAATTTCCAGCTGTTTTCCATCAGCCTGGAAACACGTGCCGTCAATCGGTTTGGCATCACGCAGATACTTTCGCTGATTAACCAAGTGCATACTAGCACCGGAATCGAGTATCCAAGTGTTTGCAACCGATTTCGGCGCAAAATTCGAGACGGCGAGCGAGAAATACACTTTTTTGTCCGGCTTGTTAGGATATTTCGGTCTAATATGACCTACTTTGCCGCAACCATGACACTTGATGGTCTTCTTCTTGTCTTCGATTAAATGCACTGCGTCTTGACTATGAGTCTTCAGGGCTCTTGATTCACCTTCGACAGCTTGAGCAAAATGCAGTAGCTCCTGTGCATGTCGAAGATAGTCCGTCCGCATATGGTCAAATTTTTCCATTAAAACCGTCCTTAATTCCGGCGATGCATGGTGGACAATATTTCCAGGACGAGCGACTCGCTGTTAGCAACAGCTTCCGAAAGTTGGACCATGTATAGAAAGTGGTCGTTCCATGAAACTTTTGCGCTCTTCTTGCTTGAAAAAAGCTTCATCGCCTGTGCAGAGTTGATGGTTGTATGGAATGCACTAAGCATATTATTCATCACATGCACCAGGGTGGGACTTTCAGTCCACAACGTGTCGACTCGTCTGTTGTAGTATTGCTCGGCAGTACCACCCAGGTAGTGACCGAGCAAATCAACCTTGAAATCTTCGCTCCAGAAATATCCGCAAGCTGATTCCTCGATGGATACTTGACGGATAAATCTGGTACCCCAATCTTTGAAACCAGCACCCAAGCCTCGGTACTGCTCGGTGCCATCAAAAACCTTGATTGAGAGCTTGCAGTCCTTAGCTGATGGGGTCCTGAAAGCAGGAGGGCGTTGCTGCATAGGTGCACCGATACCGAAGTTATTATGGTGTACGTTTGGTGTAACATTCGGCGGCGCCTGCGGTTGCCTGTCCGGAGTACTTTCAAGCGACTCCATGCGCATCCGAGTACCCAGGCGCATTGAGTTGTTGAACGCGAAGTGATTGCCATCTGGTTGGGCCCTGGAAGTCTCGAGCTTATCCATGCGGTCGCATAGCTTCTTAAACATTTCCAGGATTTGCATCCCTTCGGCACCGAAAGGCGCCGGCTTCTCTTCAAGGGATCCGTCGTCACTTGATACGGCTTGACCCTTTGGGCTCATAACCTGTTGAAAATTGTTGTTGTCCATCGTAGCGTAGCTTGGTAGAAAACTTGAGTCGTAGTAGTCGTATAGTGAAACCAAGTGTATCAAATCGTCTCGTGCTTATATCTTCACAACAAGTAGAGCTAGGTTGAAAGAATAACACCCTTTGAGAGATTGACTGATGGCAGTTGAAGTGTATGCAATTAGATTGATTGTCTAAAGCAAAGTGTATTGAGAAGTGATTAGCTAGTCTTACGTGAATATGCATGACCTAAAGGTATACTATACCGCTAACGCTGTTGTGACTATACCGTCTACAGCTGTAGTGTTACATACATACCTGGTCGGCACAAAAATAGGTCGTACTCAGAACCGAGTGCATATGTCATAATTTATGTGCCTAAAAGATAAGAAAAATACAGATTGCTAACTAATAACAAATGGTCCTACCTAATTATAGTAATTAAGTATACGGGCTATTTTTAACAGTTTGATGTGTGCAGCCACAGAAGGAATGATTTTGATAAAGAGGAAACATTGGTATCTCTTTCATCTTCGATCGGGGCACTTAGTCTATGACTCTATTGAAAGTCCTATATCAGGTATCCGTATTTCGGATTTCAAACGTCCGAATTGTTTAACGTGTGCTGAAGGGAAGGGAACAAGAAACCGCGACACAAGGAGTACTGGTTTGAATGCACCTATTGACTGCAATTTGCAGCGACGTGAAAGGACCGATGACGCCACGTGACCGACGTGGACACGAGTTTTTGGTCGTATTTTTTTACCATTTCCGAGAAATATATGTGTTCTTGCTGCTAGAACTAAAGGAAGACCAGAAAAATGTTCGAAAATTTTCTGGTATGGTTTGAAAACGAGTGGATGTGTCATATACACGTAATGAGAACTGACGGAAAAGGTGAATTCAGTATAGTGCATTTATTTTGCAGAAACACTAGAGTACGTCGACAGATAGCAGAAGCTGGGTGTCCTGCATCAAATGGGGAGGCCAAAAGGATGAACCGAACCATTGTGGTGTATGATTCTGGAATCCGGTATTCCGCTTCTTTACTGGGCGGAGTCGGCTGAGTATGTGACGGACATACTCAACCGCAGTCCCACGAGAACGAACACGAAGAAGAAGTCTCCGTGGAGATGTTAACTGATAATAAAAGGTTTGCATGACTGTATTGTTTGGATTCCCATGTAATGTTTAGATGGACTCAAGCCGTATGTCTTTCAGTAAGACACTGAAAAACCACTGCTTTTAGGTATTTGTGACGAAACCAAAGGTTACAAGGTGCTAATACTGGAAGGGCAGGTAATAACGACTACCCAAACTGTGGATAAAGAGAAAAGCAAAGCAAATACACGAGCGCATGTCAGGGAAGATGACAAATCATGAAGAAGGTGCTGCGGTCGATCCAAAAGTGGCTACAGAAATAACCCACGACAAAATGGAGGAAAAATCGGATAAACCACCGCGGGAGATGAACCGATTATTATTCTCCAAGTCTGCAAATCGAGCCGAAAGGTTATAAAACACGTACAGCGGCATATGATGAAATTCTCGCTAAAACGAAAACAAAGAAGAAGTCTCGGTTGGAAGGAGATAAAAAAGATACCTCCGGAAACCGAAATGATGATCCCTAGGAAGAACGCGCTTCTATAGTTACATTTTCCCTGTCTGAAGTTCTTCAAACGATTCGTGAACGTGTCACTAGCTTAGACCTGACGCGTTGTACAAAGACAAATAGAGATCCGATTCTGGAAGCAGAAAAAGCCGATGAAGCAGAGCTACAGGCTCTAGAATAAATATGAATCTGGGAGGCAATAAAAATACTGGAAAATAGTCATTGCCAACGAAATGGGTTTTTTAGACCAAATTGTAGGCCGATGGGTCAGTGGAACTCTACGAACTCGCCTTGTAGCACGTCGAGACAAGCAACCTTTTGAGGAGAACTACTTCATGGCGTAATGGAAATTAACAATAGGAAGGTGATATTGGTGTTCTCGTAAATATCTGGGGTCCCTGCAAGGCATGGAGATGTACCCAGCGCATATCCAAAAGCATCAACGGAACAGTGATACAAGATTTATTTAAAGGTACATCAAGGAATGATTTGTCAGAAGATTCACTAAAAATTTCGGGCGTAAGGTCAAACAAGGAGCTCGTATTATGTTTGAAAAAATGTAGGGTATTGTTTTTTCCACACCCAGTTTTTAGTCCTTCCACACCACACGTGACCACTGATCACGATATTTGAAACCATATTAAACCCGATAAGTCCATATTACAGCATAGGCATGAAAACCTGGCAAGGCTGGCCTGAAAGAACCCACCTACCCCACGGGTTCCCACCACCATTGTCTACTTCTAATCCTAACCTTCTTCCCTGCATCACGTTAGATAGGCTAGCTTCTAAAATATCTATTATGGCTGCTCCTTCAGGCGGGCAATTCCCAAGTCGCGATGCTCTAATTGAGCACGTGCGAGCGCATGGAGCTGCCAACGGATACGGCGTATCCATTGCAAGGTCCAAGCAGCACAAAGTTTACTTTCATGCGACAGAGGCGGCAACTACAGTAGAACCTGTCAGATTTAATAATGTCAAAACTAATAACCTGTCATAATTAATAAAAATCGTCGGTCCCGACTTGGGCCAAGCCAAAAAACTAATAACTAATAATTAATAGGTTTCGGTCAGTCCCGACCAGTATAAGATTAATAATTCCATATATATTTTCTGTGACTTCTATTGAAAGTACTGTGTTATGGTAGTTTGTGTAAGTTTTTTCTGGCGAATACTAAATGAATGATCCTTCATCATCTGAAGCGTGGCAGGAAATGATGCTAAAGTAGAAACTGCTTGTTGCGTCCAGTAAATCTGCAGCTTTACCAACATCTGATTTTCCTCGGCGTCGGAGATCGTTGGAGGTTCTTCACTGTCATCCTCGCCTTCTGGATCTTCTGGAACTCCAAAGTTTTCGTACGTGTTGAGAATCTCCGCAACAATCTCTTCTTCATCCGGAACATAACTGACTTCCTGCTCGGCTGGATAATTGAGCAGGTTGCGGATGTCCATCGGATTGCTGTACCGAAGCTGGCGTTTTTTCTCGTCTAATTCCTGGATGACTTCCTGCGGAGGCTCAACTTCAGCTGCAGCAACAGTTTCACTGGAAGACTCAGAACGAATTGAGCAATGTCTGAAGCAGTTTTGAATCGTCTGCGGCTTCACATCGTTCTTCCATGCTTCCACGGCCATGCGAATCCCATCCAGAACGTTGTTTTTTCGGGATTGGCAACACTGTCCTCAATCCGTTCCAAAAGCATCCGGTTGAACCGCCGACGATAATAGGCTGTCGTAAAGCGTGTAATAATTGGGCCCAATAACGGGCCTTATTATAGGGCCTTATTATAGGGGGGCCGATTACGGACAAAAATCGGTACGTAATCGTATACGATTGTGGGTACCACGGCGTATACAGTTGCGTGTGTAACTGTGGTGCACATAGTCGGGACATAGACAGGGCATAGGAAGATGGGACGATTACGTACAGGTACTCAGCGAACACCGACGAACAGCGACGGACGACGGAAAAATCAGGTCGACTGGTCGACGGAGGACGCTGGAATGGGTAGTTCTGATTGGTGAATATTAGGAAATTGGTAGTTCTTAGGATTTAAGCAATAATAAAGTTATCCTTTTGCGCTCAACCCCTTTGGACACTACAGGGACGGCACCTTTGCGCCTCCCCTACCTCTACGCATCTCTACGTCCCGGGCGGGAGCACCTAGTGCATTTTTGGCCCACCGGCAGGCGTAGAGTGTTACGAACTCACCCCGCAACTCCGCCCGCTGTGTCAGCGGTTACACTGTAAAGGTTTTTGGTTTTTTGGGAGTGTGATTGAGCAGTGCTCTCACCTCTCCACGTTTGGTTCGCGTTTGGCCCCTAGGGTTCGGCTGCTGTAAGCGCCCCACGGGAACTCTAGGTGGATTAAGTGAAATTTACCCCCCTCGTAGGTCTAGGCTAGGAAAACAGATATGTGGTAAAGCGTACCGCAAAATTGGTACGTAATTAGGGGCATAATTATAGGCACCCCTATAGGCGTAGCTGTGGTAGAGGGTACCACAAATTTTGTCGGTACCATAGTCGGTACAAAAGGTGGTACGATAGTGGGCGCCACAGTCGGTACTACAGTTGGTACCCAGACGGTACAACTGTTGACACAACGGTGGCGGAAGGGACGAGGCGTGGATAGGACGTCTCAGACGATGCGACAACTGGCAAGGTTACCTGACGGTAACCCGAAGGTAAGCGGGTGAATGGTCGACAAAATGCGTAGGAATGGATAGTTCTGATTGGTTGATATTAGGTTTTTGGTAGATATTAGGAAATAAGCAATAATAAAGTTCTCGTTTTGCGTACGATCGCGCCGATCGTTTACAGGGACGGCAACTTAGGGCCTCCCTTCCTACACTAAATACCTCTACGTCCCGGGCGGGAGCACTTAGTGCATTTTTGGCCCACCGGTAGGCGTAGACCGTGAGAACTCACCCGCAACTCCGCCCGCTGTGCCAGCGGTTCTTCTTTCAAAGGTTTTTTGGTCTCGGGAACGTGATCGAGCAGTGCGCTCTCACCTCTTCCCTTATTGGTCCACGTTTTAGCCCCTAGTGTTCGGCTGCTTTAAGCGCCCCACGGGAACACTAGGCGGATTTTTATTGGTAATCGTCGATCAGCCCGTCGAACGCGCTGATTGAACGTCCCTCTAAGGCTTAAGTCTAGAATACAAGGTATTTTTGGGTATTCTAGTGACGAATTAAGCTTAAGGAGGCTCTGTGATCGGGAGTGAAGATTTCCGCTGCCTGATCGAGTACCCCTTCGCCGATCGCTACCTGATCGACCCTCTGCAACTCGCGATCCTCGCTCAGCTGCTCGCAAATCGCGCCAAACCAGCTGATCAGCGACTTCTAGTACCTAATCAAGCCTGATCAAGTCTGATCGTCGCTGATCGTCAACTTTTAGTGCCTACCCAAGCCTGATCAATGTTGATCAAGCCTGTTCGCACCTTATTTGAGCTCGATTATACCTGATCACGCCTGATCAGCACCTCGAGCAACTTATTACAAGTTCCCCAATCTTGCATAAAGGAATTGCCGTGTTTACATC
>CM047592.1:8910775-8930295 GCA_026184515.1 Peronosclerospora sorghi
CAATGAGAGACTCGAGAGAGGCAAGCCGCTCCTCGATGCGTTCATTCGCACTCCCCTCGTTGCGGAGCCCCTCCTGAGCATCTTGGATACGACGGCTGCGCCGATCACAGCGCTCGTGGAAGTCACGCCGCAATAGCGCGAACCCCTCCTCCAGTGCTCGATACGGAGGGTACGCCACATTATCATGTGGAACGCCTGATGGCACGACGCCATCACCGGGGTGATACCCAGTACCTGGTGAAGTGGAAAGGGTATCCACATTCCCAGAATCGTGGGAGTACGAGACTCCCCTGCGGCAGGATTGCCGTGACGTCGTTGACGCTTTCGAGCGGTAGAATCCCACTGAGAGTCAACGACCAAAGGGGCTGAAGAAGCCCCTTCACTCCCAGTAGCTGGGAGTTCGCCGGAGGCAGATGCTGTGCTTGCATTGCTCTCCGGCACCACATCGAGACCAGAGCGCGTATAATAGGAGGCAGGCAATTGCCCTTGCGCTTTGGTCTGAGCATAGGCCAAGCGTAGCGATCTCTCTACCCGAACGTCGTCTTCGGAAAAGCTGTTGTACAGCGCATAGAAACTATGAGGAGGCGTTTCTCCCTTTCCGCCCAGGCGCGGAACGCCTGTGTGGTGGAGTCAAGTTCGAAATCGAATACATTTGTATCGACAACCTGACCACCACCATCGTGCCCAGCCTTCCAACTTACGGGGGGGGGTACCCCGCGGACCTCCACTCGAAATCTGGTCCGATCGTCCGCTGCTGGCAGACGACCGGTCATCATCCAAAGACACTTGGTCCGATTCACCTAAGTTCATCTCACCTTGTGTACCCGATGGAATGGGCTAGTTACACACTCGGTGGATCGGGATCGCAGATCGATTTGATTCGGTCTTGAATATGTGACCGTGCTGGCTAAGTGTACCTAGGGCGGAACTCTTCACCCCAGGTACGTACAGACCAGAAACGCTTCCGAAAGATAGATTCCAATAGGTCGATCGTACAAACGATCTAGACCTGACCAATACGAAATAATAGAGGGTAGACCAATCAACCGGTATAGCCCCTGACCAATATGAGAGAAGACCAAAACCGGTCTAAACTCCAACCAATGTTACAATGAGCCAATATGTCCACGTAAAGACCCAATATGCCCGTGAAACTCCACAAACTATATCTCCACGTACATACCAATCCAGTCAATAGCACGTTCCAAACGTACTTGAGTCAAAGTGTCGAGATCGCCAAATCGTACTCCCGTCGAGGGACTTCCGGTGGCCAAAGTGCGCGTGCGGCGCGTCCAGACCGGGTATAATAGGCGAAAGGGGATAATTCAACCCTATGCCCCCAAACACTCCGCGGCGGGCAGAGGCGACTAGTTTACGTGAAAAGAATAACGGCGACCCCTTGCTGCGGTGTAGACCAAGACCAGAAGAGGTTTTTGCCACTTATTCCCAGACCAAAAGACTTTTACTTGGAAAATCCGCAACTAACCAATAATACTACCTCCCTATGGTCCCTAATGTACCCACACAAAATTATGTTAAATACTCAATGTCAGGTGACTCACCCAAGACCTGCGTTCTTGATAGTCCTTGAATCTGATAGGCTAAGAAGCCCCCCTTGTTTAGACCAATCGGAAACTCGACCAACTGCCTTGACCAAAAGTGACCAAATTTGTGGTACACTTCACCACAGCCGCCCCTGAGTCCGACCGTGTCGCACGACGATAACGGTCTGACTCACCCATCACTCGACCAACTGGACCTTGGTCACTCACACTTCTTCCCCATGGATCAAACATCTTCGACACCTGCGTCAGGTACTGCCTTTACTTCACTTGATCTTCTTATGCTTCCCTTTGATGCTTGTTCTTGTTGTTCTTGCAGAAACTCTATGCGCCGAGTCGCCCCACCTTGCTTCGCCTGTCCGGTCAGCTCGGTCTGACAGCCCACGTAACTCTCGTGCACTTCAAACATCGGAAGGGCGTCAGACTGAAGCCGACACGGAGATGCAGGATATGCTTGCAGAAAACATGCGTCTCAGGACCCAGGTGGCCTACCAGGCAACACGAGGTGCGCATCTTTGGTCTTCGTCTTGTACTTGTCTTGGCCCTCGTTTGTCTTCAGCTCTCATCCCTCCCAAAGTCGTCAAGGCAATAGGTGCCTTGCTTGATGCCGATAGGCAGTCCGACGATCATGTTGACCAGCTTCGACCAATTTTAGAGGAGCTGGTAAGCGCGCGTCATGAGCTGTCCCGTCTGGAGGATCATCAGTCCCATCTCCGGGATCAACTTGCACTTGTTTGCCGGCAGCAGCTGGACGGACAGTTTGACGCGACCTCACTGCGCATGCAAGGCGACGACTTCGTGCGACGCATTGCCGAGCTTCAGATTTCAATTCAAGACCAGACCGGGAAGGTCAAGTCTTATCAAGACAAGTCAGACGCTTGGACGCTAGAGTCGGGTCGTCGTCAGGTGGCACTAGACTAGTTCCGCCAGCGCTTGATGAACTTGCTGCATCCGTGTTCGGCTGCTTCCTCCAGCATAGATTGGTCTGCGTCGGCAACCTTAGTCGCCTCGGAGCAAGACCAAGACCGCTTGCAGCAGGACCATGACCGACTCGTTCATTGACTGATATTCAGCAGCCCAAAATTGCACAAAAATCGAAGAAGCGCGCGGACGCGCCGGGTAGCTCGAGGGCGCGGGGCACTGAGCGCGGACCCAGACTCGGGGAGAAGCGTGCAGTGCCTCATAAGCGAGCCAAGACACAGGCGCTTTTTATGGACTCGGACTCGGACGAAATCTACAGCCCCTCGGAAAGTCGAGCGCCCTCGCGCCGTACTGCAAATCGCACCAAGCACACAGGGGTCTCGTTGAGGAGGACTCCAGCGAAGGGTCCTGCGATTCCGAGTTCATGGTCGCCATCCAGTCCAAGTCACGAACGAATTTACATGAAAGTTTCATCCAAGTGGCGTCGACATTGGGGTCAGAACAGAAGACCGGTTTGCCAAGTGACGCCACACCAGTATCGACATCAGCGAAGCCGGCGCCTTCGGTTCTCCCCGGGACATCCGAGCTTCACAAGTACGCTCTACTGAAGAAGATGGCGGTTGACACCAGCTCCCTTCCGCCGCGGACGTTTGAAATCACTTTGCCGTGGTCGTCGGGGAAAATCGGCTGTTTGCGCCGGTCTACCCTGACCAAGCAGCTTCTGGCCCGGTCTTTCTCTCGCCCGGACCCCTGGCTCTTTCCACCGTCCAAGAAAACCCCTGCCGCGTCTGCATGGAGGGCGGACTTGATTACGTCGGCGCAGATATCCCGCCTTTACGGCGATGAACCATGGAAAATTTTCGAACACCCCAAGATAGGACTTGTGTTCCGCTTGACTCCATGGATCGGCACTTTGCTAGGCCGGGTGAAGAATTTCAACAAGATCCACGGTCAAGCAATTTGGGAAGCGTCCCACTACTTGATGCTTCCCCCCGACCGGGTGCGACAAGATCCGGGCCTGGCGACGTTCCAGAGCAAGCGCAAGCGACGTCGAATTCGGGCGGGCGAGGCTTGGCAGTCCCTGTGCCAGTACATTTTGGACGGGATGCGAGCCCGCGAGTGTGAAGTCGACGTGTTCTTGTACCCGGTGTTCCTCCACATGCTGAGGCGTCGCGTTGAGAAGACCAGACTGCTGGCCGAAGACGGCATATGGTACCCCGGTCTTGATTGCGCTGAGCCGGTCGCAGACCTCAAGGATGCTTTGGTCCAGCTTGACCGGAAGGACCCCTGGCGTAACCAGTTTCAGGATCAAGTGGAAAATCATCCTTCGATGGTCATCGGCCGTCTGTGGGGCGATAGAAAGTGAGGTCGCAGGTAGTCGACCAGATAACTCGTAATACATGTCATCATTTCTTTTTCATATGTCCGATCGTCAAATCACTTGAACTAATTTTACCACTCTCTCCATAGTTGCACCGAACACGTTATCGTAAACAGTTCCACCCCCATCACGAAAAATAGTCATCACATTCGTCATTCCACTACTCCAATTCGTCACAGTTCATCACAATTTCACATCAACTCCGGACCTTCCACATCTTCACACCGGTATAGACCGACCGATGCTACTGCGTGTCTTGGTCTTGGTCTTCATGAGTCTGCATCACTGCGAAGCGATTACGACTGACTCGTTCTCGTTCGAACTCTCGTAGAAGATCCCCACAACTCAATTCGAGCTCGTCGACCCAAGTTGATTCATCATGGTCCTTCCATCGGACCAGGTACTCTCGGTGAGTCCGACCGAACCTGGTCTTGTTGGTCGACCGAACATCTAAGACCTTCTCCACTTCAAACTCGTCTTCCTCTAATGGTCGTTCCCAACTGTCCTCCGGCAGTAACGCTTCATCGAAATCAGATCTTTTTTCTTCGTCTACCAGACAGGGAGTTTCGGGTCGATCAGGAAATTCTCGGACCAGCTTCAACTTGGACACATGCACGATCGGGAAGACCTTGTAACCTGTACCAGTTGTTACTAGACGGGCAGCGTGCTCACCGATCAGCTCGGCAACACGGAAAGGCCCGTGCCACATGTGAGCCAGCTTTTTCGCATAGCCCTCTTTCACTCGGTCTAGGTATAGCCATACCCTCGCCCCTGGTTCTATACCGTGGGGTCAGACCTGGTCATTGGTCCGGTCTGCCCGGTATTGTGTGGTCTGACGCAGATTTTCGTTGACGACTTCTTTTGCATGCTGGTAGTGTTTCTGGACCTGCATGCGCCAGCGTCGATCATCGCGATCGCGGGTCCGGGTGCAACCGATAGGTATCGCAGCTTCCAGTGTCGACCGAGGGTCCCATCCATATGTCAGATAAAAAGGCGTTTCTCCTCGGACCCGATCGGTCGACGAGTTAAGTGCAAACACCAGCCTTTCTGCATAATCGTCCCAATCTCGCTGGTCTGGGTCAGCAACGTACATCTTGATCGCCCTCGTTATGGTCTGCACCATGCGTTCCGACGATCCATTTGCTTGCGGACGATATGCCATCGTCGCACTCTGTTTCTGGCCCAGCATGTTATTGAACTACCGGAACACCTAGGCCATAAAACTGGGTTCCCGATCGTGCCTGATGACCTCGCTGACGCACAATCTTCGGAACACACATTCTTCGTAGCTCTGGGCGATCTTCTCCGCAGACCGAGATGCACTTGCCTTCGCAATAACTAGACCAGTGAAAAGGTCTACCCAGATCAGCAGCTCAGTGTTGCCGCGCGTCGATCTAGGCAGTGACGGTATGTGGTACATCGCTATGACCTGGAAAGGGTAGGTAGCTTCGATATTTCCGGGCGATCGCCCCTTGATTACCGGTCTACCCTTTCCGGTCTCGCAATCCGTGCAACAGCCCACATATTTCTGCACACTGCGGAAAAGACCTCTCCAGTGGAAGTGGGACCTGATCTTGTGATAGGTCCTGCCTATGCTCTGATGTCCCCCTTCTAGAATCACGTGATAGTGATGAAGGACATCCGGCTGCAGCAACTCGGGGATCACTAATTTCGCCAGTCGGTCCCGGTCTGCACTGTCTTGGTCGGCATCGCGGCAGTAATTCAATAATCCATTATCATCCACTTCGTAGCTATCCGCGATCTTGATGCACTCTTTCGCTTGATCGTTCGTCAACTTGTACAGTTCACCACGCAGGTAGGTCTTCAGGTTCATAATCCATTCTTCTTCGTCCTGCGCCTTGAGGATCCGTTCCATCCTTAACTGTTTTTCTGCATATTCGTTCAAACTTTCCTTCGGGAACGGTCGGCGAGACTTCTGAGCTTTCGATATAGTCGCGACCATCACATGCACCTGGACTGGGGCGTTCTTGGGTCCGATCACTTCTGGGAGCCTGTTTATATTCACCACTTCATCCAGAACGGCCTTCTCGGTGATCGTAGCCCCGGTCTGGTCTTGCATGGCCTTGGTCGCGAGGTAGTCGGCGCTTCTGTTCCAGTCCCGTTTCACGTGCAATAGCTCGTGGTTGGGGTGGTCCTTCAATGCCTTCATTACTCGATCATTTAGTGTCCGTAGTCGTGGAGCCTTGCAGTCGATCTCTCCGGTGATCTGCCTGATCACTAGGTTGGAGTCACCACATATGATGACTCTGCCCTTCTCTTGCGACGACAGCAGGTCCAGACATAGAAGTAGACCTCGGTACTCCGCCTCGTTAACAGTAATATCCGTCGTGAAGTCGGCAGCGGCTGAAACTATAGACCATTGTGGCAACTTCCACAATATGGCACTATAGGCGCCTACCTTCCTCTTCACGCTTGCCGATCCGTCAAAACTTAAGACCAAGAGCTCTTTATCATGGTCGATGGTCGGTGGAGGTCTCGAAACTGACTGCCGAGGTAGCTTCCTCGGGGCAATCGCTATCGATGCCTCGTCCACTTCAGACCGAGGGGTGATACTGGCAGCTAATGTGCCCAATATCTCTTCCTCGTTCCCGGTGCACTTAACGACCTCGATGATCCACTGCGACAAGACCGCCGACCATCTGCCTAGACGTCCGTCCATCGCATTGGCTGATAATAGCCAGGACAAAGTAGACCGTCTTGACAGGACCTTTATAGTTCGGCCGACCAGCAGGTTGTAACACACATCCAGAATTCGTAGCAACGCCAGAACTTCTTTCTCGACAATTCCATAGTTCACTTCATTTGGTTTTAGCGTCCGGATCGTAAACGTGACTGGATGATACACACCATCGTGATCTTGCACTAAAGTGGCCGAGATAGCCCACTTACTAGCATATACAATAATGGTCGGCACTTTTTGGGGAGAGAAATGCTTGAGAATCGGTGCCGTCGCCATCTTAACCTTCAACATACTAAAGGCAAACTGTGCACGATTCATATGATCTTCGGCCTCCACTTTCGGACAAACTGCAGCAAGACCAGAGTCGGCGCCCTCCTTTAAAGTTGCCCGATCTCCTTCGCGCAACATATGATAGTCAACTTCCCGGAGCTAATACAGCACAGCCGCGTAAATAGCAAAGTCTTCAATGAATCGGCTATAATAATTCAAGCTTCCCAGGAAGGACTGCATTGCCTTCAGCAATCTGGGGAACGGGAGGTTACTCATCGAATCCAGGTCCTTGGGAATAGCCTCTAGACCATTGTTCGAGACCATATGGCCTAAATAGGCGACCTTGGACATACCCCAAAAACTTTTCACGGCACCGATAGAGAGGTTCCAGCGGTCGCATGTCTCCAACAATCTTTCAACCTTCTCGCACAGATCGTTCCATGACGAGGAAGGTATCAGAATGTCGTCGATGTACGACCGCCTCCCTAGAACGGACGGTCCTCTTTCCCGATCGGGTTCACCCTCTCTAAACACATCATAATTTCAACAGGGTCCCTATCGGTCTTGATCTTGAAGTGTCCGTACAATGCGTTGTCTATCAGCCTTTGATAGATCTGGGGCGCGTTCTTCAGACCGAACAGCATACGATTCCACTCGAAAAGACCAAACGGCGTCACAAATGCGGAAATCTCACGGGCTCGATCAGTCATCGAGACCACCCAAAATCCACTTGCCATATCTAGCGAACAATACCACAATGTCTTGTCGAGGTCTTCCAACAGATCATTAATCAGCGGCATCGGGTACACCATGAGTTTAGTCAACCGATTTACCAGCCGATAATCGATGCACAGTCTAATGTAAACGCCGTTCTTCTTGATAACAATTACGATCGGCGAGGCCCATGGCGAGGTCGATGGTCTAATAATCTTGGTGACCAACAGTCCTTTAATGAGATCAGAAAGCTTTTCACGGTACTGTGGCGCCACGCGTCGACATCGCTGGGCAATCGTCTTGGCATCTCCAACGTCAATATCGCAAATCGCACCACGGGCTGCAGGTGGTAAGGCGTTGCCCTTTACGATCAGCAGATGTCTTTTCTTCTATATGATATTCTTCAACTGCTAGATCTGGTCTGGACTGTTAAGGTCTTGATCACCCACTTGTAAATCATCCGTTGTAACTTCGGGCGAGTCGGCAGACACTTCAGGGAGGAATTCCATTTGGCTTTCCAGCTCCTGAATATGCTGTTCCCCGCCTTCATGTATACAGACTTGTTCATCTTCTGGGGCGATATCACCTAGACCATCTGGAACGGCTGAACGCCCCTGGTCTTGATCGACGGGCTGTACTTCACTGATATCGGTCTGATTAGGAATACCGTCATGGTCCGACCTAGAAATTTCATGTTCCGCTTCTTACGTTTCTTGCTCCGCTGTCGCCTGGTCTGGTGCTGACACCACGTTGACTAACCTTGGCTCGTCTACTTGATGGTACACTGTTCCTGGTGACCGCGGCGCCATTCTTCGGACCAACATTTTTTTGGGGGTGACATAACTTGGTCTTTCCACTAAAGGTGATGTATCCTCTTCCACCGACCCATCATCGCTGATAAGATCGGTGGTCGATTGGTACGCCAGGTTTTGCCACTCGACATACCGCCTCGATCCAATCGAGACGAACCCCATCTTCCTTGGTACCTTTCCTTCTGCTAACCACATACCGACAATAGTGTTATTGTCCAGTGTCAGCGGCTTGTCACCGATATTGGTAACACGGACAAAATTACGTCGACCAGCACTCTTTACAAAGGTCGGGACCCACCGATCGCCCCTGGTCAGTCATAAATTCCTCGAAAGAAAACCTTTCTCGACCGGGGTATCGGCAGACCGACCGACTGGGATAGTGAGGTCTTGGTCCCACCGGACCAGATCGGTATACGAACCATACAGAGGTCTTCGACCAGCCAACTGGACCTGGACCTCATCCGGGAGTGTAAGCACTCCATGTGACAGGTCTAGGCGAATACCAGCTGGGAACATGAAATCCATACCTAGTAAAGCGTATTGACCAGCCAACTTGCCAACCAAAGCGCTGAAAAAGTAGACAAGCGATCCCGACAAAGTAATTTTCACACGCGTCCTTCCTTCGGTCATATAAGAGTTTTCACCGATCCCGACGCATTCTTGTCTCTGGGTATCGTCTATAAGACATCCGACCTTACGAGCAAAGGCGGAGTCGATTATCGAGATATCAGCTCCAGAGTCGAACAACATCGTCGCTTTCTGGTTATTAATCTTTCCACAGGCTTTCGCCTGCTTGAACCATTTATCAGGCGCGTGATACTTCCAGTATCCGCGGGATTCTCCAGGCAGCAAGTCCAACTGCATAACCACCTTGGTCCGGGAGTACTCATCGGTCTTCAGACTGTATAGCGGATGGTCTCGGTCGACGCAGTTTGGAATAGAACGTGTATTGTCGGTCTTATCCTCCTTGCCGACATATGCATAGATGTGAACCGTAGAACGCTCGGCTCGATCCAGATTCCAACCTGGCGAGCGTTCTAGTTTAACATCTTTTCCGCGTCCGGCGGCAGCATTTCCGCGTGCTTGTCCGGCACGTACCACTTGCGTATCATGTTAAAAAATTCTTCAATCTTGCAGTGGCCGGCATCGTGGATCTCTCCACATGACTTGCACACGAAAAGGCAGTGGTCAGTCGGGTGGCCGCGTCTCTCGCACTTCTTGCACACCATCTTCTTCCAGCATTTTGGACCATCATGTTTGCTCGACCCACAGTGGGAGCACTTCTGACGAGGTCGGTCCGGATCGGACTTGCTTCCGTTCCTTCCCTTCCGGTCTACCTTGTCGGACTTCGACCTGGTCTTCGGGACAGGTCCCGCAACATAGACGTAACGATACTGGTCTTCATCCGATGACTCCTGGCTGGATTGACTTCCACTTTCCCCTTCCGATCCCGTGCTGTCTTCGGCTACAGTCGCCTTGACCGCTCGGGTCGGTCTGGTTCAGGATCTCTTGACCGGATCGGTCTGGGTCTGGTTCTTGGATCGGTAGCGACCTGATCCACCAGCACTCTTAGCCCTCATGCTAAGTGACTGCTGTAGCGTCCGTAGAGTCTGTTCAACTTCACCCGCGTCCCTAAGAAGCAGCAGAGTAAGCTGGTCCGCCAGTTATTGATCGTCCAGGGTACTAATGTAGTGACCCACATGTTCCAGAGCAGCACCGTTCGGTGGGTTATTCTCTTTAATTGTTATGCCGGCACGAAGTGCAGCCACGTTCAACCGATGCAAATACTCGATCGGTGTCTCGTCGCTCCGCTTCTGCATATGGTGATACTTGCGGGAACTCGAAAATCCGGAGTTACAATATTGCCCTTCAAACTCTGCACATAGCTGGTCCCGTTCAGACCGGACATCCCGACTTAACTGTTGGATCCAGTTGGCATCCGGTCCTTTCAACAAATACCGGAAGATCATACACTTTTCACTTTTCGGGGTCTGGTCTCGCAGGAACGCAGACTTGACCCGACCGAACCAAGACCGGACCTGGTCTTCATCAGCATCCTTGCCAGTGAAGCCCTTGAGGTCGGTCGTCGCGGCCATACGGATGCGCGGAATCGCAGCAGATCCAAAGTTGTAAGCAATAGTGGAGGCTAGGTTAGCCTTTCGTGGCTTGCCATCGCCCGTACCGTCTGACCCACAGTGGTCGTCAAGACCGCCGACCGACTCCATGTCACAGTCACTTGTCTTTCTTGGTCTAGGAGGTCTGGCCTGTTGCGTCTTGCGCTTCCCTTTGCCGACTTGCTTATCACTTCGAGTGGGCTTGTCCACAGATGTTACCGATTCCATATCAACATCTCGGCAAACATTGGCACTTTGCTGGGTAGACCGGTCTTGGACATGTGGGCGCAGAGGTGGTCTAACCCGGTCTTCCATTAAACGCTCCATCATCGTCTCAAACATGACTTGGACGTTAGCCGGAGTCATGGGCAACGTGTTTATACCCTCCTTTTGCGGAACTGAGGCCTGTGGGGGTCGCTGGAGCCCCGACTGGCAAGCAGCCATTTGCTGCCGCACGTCCTTTTTTTGTTTCGGCTGGGCATGGTCCACCCCCATGGTCATCCGCTCGACACCAGTCTCCAACTCTGATGAGCTCTTCGAGGCCGGTGGAGATTGATAAACCGATTCGTCATCAGAACCAATGTCAGCAAGCGCTGTGGAGACTTCAGCGACCTTCACTGCTGCGGTGTGAGTTGGGCGGCGAACCGCCCCCACCAGTGGGATCAAATGGTCGTGGAAGGTCAACATCGACAATTTCAGCCTCCAAGTCTCAAATTCAAATTGTTTTTGGACATCGGCGGGGTTCTGCATTTTAATACCAACCTCCGCCAACATCGCCACTAAGTTCTTCACCAACAGTAATGGGCGATCACTCTGGATCGGATCGGTATTGGGACCGAGAAGATAGTCGGGGATCTGGAGGTTCAACACCCGAAAGACCACGTCAAAGCGAACAAATCGTTTCAGCTCAAAAATGTAATACAACTTGTTTAGGTCTTCTTCAGTGATGCCTCCATCTCCGACCTGCGACTTTTCTTCGAGGTCGTCTTCGTCCGCCGGCATTCCCAACCCTTTCTTGGGAATCTTGGGGACCTTGGGAACCTTGGGGAGGTTGGTCTGATCGTTCTGATCAGCCTCCAAGTATTTTTCGTCTTTTAATTTTCCATCAACTTTTTTATGCACATACATAGGATCAGGACCAAGGTCCTGATCCTTTCCGGGACTATAGCAGGACTTGCTATAGTCCCGATCGGCTCCGGTGGGAGCCTTTTGGGGAGGAAAAAATTTATTAATACCGATCTGGTCCTCCACCAGGCTAGACCGGACATCGCCATCTTTATCGAGAACGAAGACGTAAGGTGATAGCCTTTCCTTACGCCATCTCCAGAACGATTCCAAATTCAAATCTTCAAATTCAATCTTTGATGACACCTCGCGGTGATATCCACGATCACCAAGTGATACGGGCACGCGCACCATTGTGGTGGAGTCAAGTTCGAAATCGAATACATTTGTATCGACAACCTGACCACCACCATCGTGCCCAGCCTTCCAACTTACGGGGGGGGGGGGGTACCCCGCGGACCTCCACTCGAAATCTGGTCCGATCGTCCGCTTCTGGCAGACGACCGGTCATCATCCAAAGACACTTGGTCCGATTCACTTAAGTTCATCTCATCTTGTGTACCCGATGGAATGGGCTAGTTACACACTCGGTGGATCGGGATCGCAGATCGATTTGATTCGGTCTTGAATATGAGACCGTGCTAGCTAAGTGTACCTAGGGCGGAACTCTTCACCCCAGGTACGTACAGACCAGAAACGCTTCCGAAAGATAGATTCCAATAGGTCGATCGTCCAAACGATCTAGACCTGACCAATACGAAATAATAGAGGGTAGACCAATCAACCGGTCTAGCCCCTGACCAATATGAGAGAAGACCAAAACCGGTCTAAACTCCAACCAATGTTACAATGAGCCAATATGTCCATGTAAAGACCCAATATGCCCGTGAAACTCCACAAACGATATCTCCACGTAAAGACCAATCCAGTGAATAGCACGTTCCAAACGTACTTGATTTAAACTTGAGGAAGTCGACCAATGCGTGCTCCCGTCGAGGGACTTCCGGCTGGCCAAATGCGCGTGTGGCGCGTCCAGACCGGGTATAATAGGCGAGAGGGGATAATTCAACCCTCTGCCCTTAAACACTCCGCGGCGGGCAGAGGCGACTAGTGTACGTGAAAAGAATAACGGCGACTCCTTGCTGCGGTGTAGACCAAGACCAGAAGAGGTTTTTGCCACTTATTCCTAGACCAAAAGACTTTTACTTGGAAAATCCGCAACTAACCAACAATACTACCTCCCTATGGTCCCTAATGTACCCACACAAAATTATGTAAAATACCTAATGGCAGGTGACTCACCCAAGACCTGCGTTCTTGATACTCCTTGAATCTGATAGGCTAAAAAGACCCCCTTGTTTAGACCAATCGGAAACTCGACAACCTGTCTTGACCAAAAGTGACCAAATTTGTGGTACACTTCACCACACCTGTTTTGCGTCTTCGACGCTTTCGTCCCTCAGGAGAACAAGGGGAATCTCGCGGATAATATCCACGAGGACACCGCGTGCCTGCTTCCCGAGGTGCTTCCGGTAGGACTTAACGGAATAATGTTTGGGCGTTAGTAGTCAGGCCCGGAGTTGGTTCCAATGCGCAATTTCACGCGGCAGTATAGCCGCTGGACCAGGGGTATAGGAGGCTAAACCCCTCTTGACCGCGTTCTTAGCCCTCTTCTGAGGGTCTAGAGGTCCCTTACGTGCCCGTCCGGCACGTCGGGCCTCTTGAACCAAGGACGGTTCATTGGTGGTGGTTTCATGTGGCAACCTGGAGGTATCACCCCTAGCGGGTAACGGTGGCGCACAAGTTAGTGCGTTTTCCCCACGTGTGGGGAATGGGTTGGATGACTGATAGCGCCGTTCGGCGCTATCAACATGGCCAGCCGTAGGGGAGAGCTCTCCAAGGGCGTCCACTTCCGAGTTGTCGGAATAGTTTGCGTCCATAGCACCGCTGAAGGTGTAAAATTTACAGCCAGAGGTGCTGGCGTTGGAGTTCTCCAACAAGACTTTGATTATTGCGTAAGCAATAGTCTTGATGGGGGAGGATGTAACGGGGTTACATTCGAGTTACATATAATGTTGGTGTACATGAGTACACCATGGTTGAGGTCGGTATTGGCTGGTTTGAAAGCTTTTGAACATTTTGTTATTTTAACCAATCAGGGCAGGGGCCCTTGATGTGGTGGTGTGTCAGCCATCCACGTGTCAGTACACAGGTGTGTACACTACATTTTAGCTAGGTACGAATTAGGAATATTCTACTTAGTATTACATATAGTTTATATTAGTTTAAATTAATTTAGGCTAATTACATATTAAATATATTCAGTTTACTTTTCACTCTATTTTGCGGACGTGCGACCTCGACCGGTCGCGCGCGCAGTGAGTGTCGTAGGTAAGAGGTAGCCCTCCCTTTACTTACATCCCGTAAAGGGAATACAGCCGTTAAGGCTAAGTCGTAAACCAACCCGGGAATCTTGGCCCCGAGTAGGAGAACTCTCCTACTAAGCCCTTTACAAGGGCGTATCGTCTAAGTAGAGGTAGCTACCGCTTTAAGGAAGAATTTTCCTCTGTGCGCTAGCCGTACCGTGCGTATACGCACCGGCTACAAACGGCGATGTCGGTCATCCAATCTATTCCCCACACGTGGGGAAAACGCGCTAACTCGAGCGCCAACGTTACCAACTACGGATGATGCATCCGGGTCGCCCAAGGCGACCATCACCAATGAACCGGCCTCGGTTAATGAAGCCCGACATGCTGTACCGGCACGGAAGGGACCTTGTCGTAAAGCGTGTTATAATTGGGCCCAATAACGGGCCTTATTATTAGGCCTTATTATAGGGCCTGATTTAGGGGGGGGCGATTACGGTCAGAATCGGTACGTAATCGTATAGGATGGTGGGTACCACGGCGTATACAGTTGCGTGTACAACCGTGGTTCACATAGTCAGGACATAGACAGGGCATAGGAAGATGGGAAGATTACGTACAGGTACTCCGCGAACATCGACGAGCGGCGACGGACGACGGACAAATCAGGTCGACTGATCGACGGAGGACGCTGGAGCGGGTAGTTCTGATCGGTGGATATTAGGAAATTGGTAGTTCTTAGGATTTAAGCAATAATAAAGTTCTCCTTTTGCGTTCGATCTAGCAGATCGTTTCCGGGACGGCACCTGTGCGCCTCCCTTATTAGTATACACCTCTGCGTCCCGGGCGGGAGCACTTTGTGCATTTTTGGACCACCGGCAGACGTAGAGTGTTGAGAACTCACTCCGCAAATTCGACCGCTGTGTCAGCGGTTCTTCAGTAAAGGTTTTTGGGTTTGAGAGTGTGATTGAGCAGTGCTCTCACCTCTCCACGTTTGGTTCGCGTTTGGCCCCTAGAGTTCGGCTGCTGTAAGCGCCCCACGGGAACTCTAGGTGGATTAAGCAAAATTTACCCCCCCCTCGTAGGTCTAGGCTAGGAATACATAAATTTGGGTGTTCTTTTAGCTATTTGAAGACTCAGAGGCTCCGTGATCGGGCAGTGAAGACTTCCACTGCCTGATCAAGTACCCCCTTCGCCGATCAACACCTGATCGACACTCTGCAACTCGTGACCCGCGATCAACAACTCGCAGACCGCACCAATTTGTACCTGAGCGACGTTTGGCACCTGATCTGATCACCGCTGATCAACTACTTTTGGTGCCTGATCAAGCCTGAACAAGCCTGATCACAGCTGATCAACGACTTTCGGTGCCTGTCCAAGCCTGATCACTGCTGATCAAGCCTGTTCGCACCTGATTTGAGCTCGATTACACCGGAATACGTCTGATCAGCACCTCGATCAACTCATTACAAGTTCCCCAATATTGCATCAAGGAATTGCCGTATCTACATCCCCGCCACCTGGAGAGCGACCCACGCCTAAGCCGTCGACTACACAAGGTGAGCAGAAACACAAGCAGTCAAGGACAACCGGAGGACCCCCTTCGTTAGTCGGCAGTCCGGGCGCCGTGGTACCGCCTGATCAAGCGTCAAAAACTTTGATCAGCCGCTCCACCACAGACCTCGTTCCCCTCAAAAGAAGTCTAAGAACGCGGTCAAGATGGGTTTAGCCTCCTATACCCCTGATCCAGCGGCTATAGTGCCGCGTGAAATTGCGCGCCGGAAACAACTCCGGGCCAAACTTAAAATGCCCAAGCAGTTCACTGCCAAGTCCCACCGAACGCGCCTCGGGAAACAGGCACGCAGTGACCTCGTGGATATCCTCCGCGAGTTTCCCTTCGTTCTATTACGGGAAGAAAGCGTTGAGGACGCCAAACGGGCACTCCGCGCTTGGGCGGAAGGGGAGAAGCGCCTCCCCAACTTTGATGCGCTGTACAACAGCTTTTCCGAACCCGACGTTCGGGTAGAGAGGGTGTAGCCGGTGCGTATACGCACGGTTCGGCTAGCTCACAGAGGAAGACTTTCCTTAAAGCGGCTTTCACCGCTACTTAGCCGATACTCCCTTATTAAGGGCTTAGTAGGAGAGAGCTCTCCTACTCGGGGCCAAGATTCCCGGGTTAGTTTACTCTAGCCTGTACTAGTGCCTCAACGGCAAGGCTCCCTTACAAAGGGTGTAGCAAAGGGGAGGGCTCCCCTCACCCTACGGCACTCACTACACGCACGACCGGTCGAGGTCGTGCGTCTGTACGAAAGAGTGAAAAGTAAACTGAATATATTTAATATGTAATTAGCCTAAATTAATTTAAACTAATATAAACTATATGTAATACTAAGTAGAATATTCCTAATTCGTACCTAGCTAAAATGTAGTGTACAAACCTGTGTACTGACACGTGGATGGCTGACACGCCACCACACCAAGGGACCATGCCCTGATTGGTTAAAATAACCAAATGTTCAAAACCTTTCAAACCAGCCAATACTGACCTCAACCGTGGTGTACTCATGTACACTAACACTCAGTGTTACCCGAATGTAACCCCGTTACATCCTCCCCCATCAAGACTATTGCTTACGCAATAATCAAAATTTTGTTTGAGAACTCCAACGCCATACCTCTGGCTGTCCATTGTACACCCTCAGCGGTGCAATGGACGCAAACTATTCCGACGGCTCGGAAGTGGACGCCCTTGAGGAGCTCTCCCTAACGGCTGGCCATGTTGATAGCGCCGAACGGCGCTATCAGTCATCCAACCCATTCCCCACACGTGGGGAAAACGCACTAACTCGTGCGCCACCGTTACCCGCTAGGGGTGATACCTCCAGGTTGCCACAGGCAACCACCACCAATGAACCGTCCTTGGTTCAAGAGGCCCGACGTGGCGGACGGGCACGTAAGGAAGCTTGCGACCCTCAAAAGAGGGCTAAGAACGCGGTCAAGAGGTGCTTAGCCTCTTATACCCCTGGACCAGCGGCTATACTGCCGCGTGAAATTGCGCATCGGAACCAACTCCGGGCCCGGCTACTAACGCCCAAACATTATTCCGTTAAGTCTTACCGGACGCGCCTCGGGAAACAGGCACGCGGTGCCCTCGTGGATGTTCTCCGCGAGATTACCCTTGTTCTCCTGAGTTAAGAAAGCGTCGAAGACGCAGAACAGGCGTTCCGCGCCTGGGCGGAAGCCGAGAAACACCTCCCCAGTTTCGATGCGCTGTACAACAGCTTTTCCGAACACGACGTTCGGGTAGAGAGAGCGCTACGCTTGGCCTATGCTCAGGCCAAAGCGCAAGGGCGATTGCCTGCCTCCTATTATACGCGCTCTGATCTCGATATGGTGCCGGATAGCAATGCAAGCACATCATCTGCCTCCGGCGAACTCCCAGCTATTGGGAGTGAATGGGCTTCTTCAGCCCCTTTGGTCGTTGACTCTCAGTGGTATTCTCCCGCTCGAAAGCGTCAACGACGTCACGGCAATCCTGCCGCAGGGGAGTATCGGACTCCCACGAGTTCTGGGAATGTGGATACCCTTTCCACTTCACCAGGTACTGGGTCTCACCCCGGTGATGGCGTCGTGCCATCAGGCGTTCCACATGATAATGTGGCGTACCCTCCGTATCGAGCACTGGAGGAGGGGTTCGCGCTATTTCGGCGTGACTTCCACGAGCGCTGTGATCGGCACAGCCGTCGTATCCAAGATGCTCAGGAGGAACTCCGCAACGAGGGGAGTGCGAATGAACGCATCGAGGAGCGGCTTGCCTCTCTCGAGTCTCTCGTTGCGTAGCTTCAGGGTCGTAATTAACCCTGTCGGAGATGTTCCGACCTGTTGCGCCTTACGGCTATCCGGTTTCTCACCCTCCTCCGAGAGGGGACCCGCCTCCGGGTTCTGGTATGGATTAAGCATACCCACATAAAAGGTTGGATGCGTACGCATCGCCTTCGGGATGTCTAAGGTGTACGACAAGCCCTTTCGGGCTAACACCTTAAAGGGCCCACAAACCTGGGGCGCAGTTTATTTCGCAACACATTTGAAACTGCATGTGTAGGAAGATTTTTAGCGTTTAAAAAAACACTTTCTCCTACTTTGTATACCTTTTTATTACGCCGCCCCTTTCGGTCAGCTTGCTCCTTCTGGTTGTCTTGGCTTTCCGCCATGGCATCGCAGACGTGTCGTAAGACACTAAGGCGCGTCGATAAAAACTTATCGATGTGCTTTCGCACAGATACAGGGCTGACATCGGGGAATCTTACCCCCTCAAGCCCTGGGCCACACACACGTGGCGTCAACGGAACCCTCGGATTCACCAATCCGCTCACGAAAAACGGGGTAAACCCCGTAGATGCATGTACCAAATTGTTGATAGCAAATTCAACCATCGGGAGCATCTCACTCCAACTCTTTGGAGAATCCGGACATAAGCTCCGGAGAATATACTCCACAACGCGATTAACGCGTTACGTCTGACCGTCCGTCTGCGGATAATCCGCAGTGGACATGAGTAGCTTGGTGCCTAGCACCTTAAACAACGCTCCCCAGAATTGTCCCGTAAAACGGGGATCCCGATCCGACACAACGGAATCGGGTAGACCATGTTGTCGAAAGACACGTTCTAGGAACACTTCGCTGTTCCTTGTACATCTATGGACTCTGGCACCGCCGCCAGATGAGCCATCTTGCTCAATCGGTCTACGGAGACCAATATGCCGGTGTTCCGGGCCTTATCCTTCGGAAAACCGAAGATAAAATCCATGCTAATGGATTTCCAACACTCCGTTGGAACCGATAAGCTCGCCAAAGGCGCAGCTGAACTTGCAGAGGGTTTAACCCTCTGACACGTCACACAGGTGCGTATATACGCACCGACCCACTTATACATATTGGGCCACCAATACAAAGCGCTTAAAGCGCTGTAGGTCTTATCCCGACCTAAATGACCCCCGGTAGGGGCGTCATGTGCCTCAAAGAGGACTCTATACTTCAGTTCCTCATCATGAGGAAGTACCACCCGTGGAGTGTCCTCCGCGCTCGTGCTATAAAATAGCAGACCGTCGCAGTACCGGTAACGGTGTAATCGAGCTTTAGCGCGACTTGCCAGGGTTGGCTCAGACGAGCCAAGACCCTTTTCACTCAACGCACTAATAAGCACCGTACACTGTGGATCTTTATCATACGCCTGTCGTATGAGATCCACCACAGACGTGGTGACGAATGTCGCGTGAGCGAGCTCGTAATCGGGACAACGCGACAACTCTTCTGCAAGCACGTTCTGCTTGCCAGGTTTATACTTAACCTCAAAGTTGTACTCCGCAAAGAAGGAGAGCCAACGGGCCATCCGTTGCAAGATATGAGGCGACTTTGTCGCTGTCCGTAAGGACGCGTGGTCAGTATAAACCACGAACGGCCTTGAGCCGAGTAGGTGAACCCTAAATTTGACAAGAGCATACTTCATTGCAAGTAGCCCCTTGTCATGAACGGGATAATTCCGTTCCGCAGCTTTAAGCTGCCTCTACTCAAACGCAATCACGCGTTCCCTTCCTGCATCGTCTGCTTG
>CM047592.1:8930395-8963988 GCA_026184515.1 Peronosclerospora sorghi
AATCTTCCGACACATGCAGTTTCAAATGTGTTGCGCAATAAACTGCGTCCCAGGTTTGTGGGACCCTTTAAGGTACTAGCCCGAAAAGGCTTATCGTATACCTTGGACATCCCGAAGGGGATGCTACGCATCCAACCTTTTATGTCGGTATGATTAAGCCATACCAGGACCCGGAGGCCTGCCCCATACTGGAGGGTGTGTGTGTGGAAAGGCGGATAGCCGTAAGAGCCTTAAGGCACGGCAGGGCAAAGGAAGCCCGAAAGGGCTAAAATGCGACCCCGAAGATCCGTAACGGTCGTCTCGAGAGAGTCAAGCCGCCTCTCGAAGCGATCAGTGGCATCCCGCTCATCGCGGATCCCCTCATGAGGATCATGGATGCGATGGCTGTGTCGATCACAGCGATCGCGAATCTCACGTCGCAATTGCGCGACCTCCTCCTCCAATGCTTGATGCGGAGGGTACTACACACTTTCATGTGGAGCGGCTGATGGCGCGACGCCATCATCGGGGTCAAACCCAGTATATGGTGAAGTGGAAAGGTTATCCACACTCACAGAGTTCGTGGGAGTTCGAGACTCCCCTACGGCAGGATTGCCGCGACGTCGTTGACGCTTTTGAGCGGGAGAATCCCGCTGTAGGTCAACGACCAGAGGGGCATGGGAAGCCCTTTCACTCCCAATAAGTGGGAGTTCGCCGGGGCAGATGTGACGCTCACACTGTCTTCGGACACAATGGTGGAGACAGGGACGATGGCGTAGAGCGTGCGATACGGAGCATGTAATTGCTCCATCGCTTTGGCTTTGGCAAATGCCAGGCGCAACACCCTCTCTACCGAAATGTCTCGACGGGAATAGCTGTCATGCAGCTCATTGAAGCTGGGGAGAAGCTTCTCCCCTTCCGCCCAAGCGCGGAACTTCTTCTCTGCATCATCAGCACTTTCTCCCGGAGAAAGAACGAAAGGAACCTCGCGGAGGTTATCAACAGGGGTACCCTGTGCCTGCCTGTTTAAGCGCTCTCGGTATGAGACGCTAGTGAACTGCTTTTGTGCAAGCAGCTGTTGCCGGAATTTATCACGGCGTTCGCGTTGATACGGCTGTTCAGCCGCGGGGCCAGGGGTATAGGACGCTAAACTGGTCCTTACCAAACGCCTGGCCCACCTTGGAAGGCCACGAGGACCATCAAAATTATAAGCTGCCCTTGACGGGCGTTTGGGAGCGCGTAAAGCAGCCCTTAGTGCCTGTGCGGCAAGTTGGGTGTCTTGAGCTGCGTCCAGCTCAATAGTGACGATCGCCTTTGGCGATTCGGATGTATGATCCGATATGGGCAGGGGAGGCGCACTGGTTAGCGCATTTTCTCCGCGTGTGGGTAACGGATTAGGCTGCCGACAACGCCGTTCGGCTCTGTTGGAGCGGCTAACCGTTGGGGAGGTATCCCCAAGGGCATCCACCTCCGAGTTTTCGGAGTAGTCTACCTCTTCTAGAGGAGACGCCATAGCACCACTGGAGGTGTACATATGGAGGGCCAGAGGAACTGGCGTTGGAGTTCTCCAACAAGATTTTGATTATTGCGTAAGCAATAGTCTTGATGGGGGAGGATGTAACGGGGTTATATTCGGGTTACATTGAGTGTTGGTGTACATGAGTACACCACGGTTGAGGTCGGTATTGACCTGTTTGAAAGGTTTTGAACCTTTGGTTATTTTAACCAATCAGGGCAGGGGCCCTTGGTGTGGTGGTGTGTCAGCCATCCACGTGTCAGTACACAGGTGTGTACACTACATTTTTAGCTAGGGACGAATTAGGAATATTCTACTTAGTATTACATATATTTTATATGAGTTTAAATTAATTTAGGCTAATTACATATTAAATGTATTCAGTTTACATTTCACTCTATTTTGCGGACGTGCGACCTCGACCGGTCGCGCGCGCAGTGAGTGTCGTAGGTAAGAGGGAGCCCTCCCTTTACTTACATCCCGTAAAGGGAATACAGCCGTTAAGGCTAAGTCGTAAACCAACCCGGGAATCTTGGCCCCGAGTAGGAGAACTCTCCTACTAAGACCTTTACAAGGGAGTATCGGCTAAGTAGCGGTAGCTACCGCTTTAAGGAAGAGTCTTCCTCTGTGCGCTAGGCGCACCGTGAGTATACGCACCGGATACAGTTAACCTATCCCAATCGTCCTGATTCATCCCTTGCAGAGGATGCCTTAGACTACCAACACAGGTTTTGGTTTGACTACAAGTGATAAAATATGTAGCCGGTGCGTACACGCACGGTGCGGTTAGCGCACAGAGGAAGACTTTCCTTTAAGCGGCGTTCGCCGCTACTTAGCCGATACGCCCTTATAAAAGGACTTAGTAAGAGAGAGATCTCTTACTCGGGGCAAAGATTCCAACTTTGGTTTACTATTAGCTTTCGCTAATGCCTTAACACAAGGCTCCCTTACTAAGGGTGTAGTTAAAGGGAGGACCCCCTTTACACTACTGCACTCACTACACGCGCGACCGGTCGAGGTCGTGCGTCTGGTAGTCGGTTGAGTGAAATGTAAACTTAATGTATACTTAATATATAATTAGCCTAGATTAATTTAAACTAATGTAAACTATATGTAATACTAAGCAGAACTTACTAAATTCGTACCTAGCTAAAATGTAGTGTACACCACCTGTGTACCAACACGTGGCTGGATGCCACGCTACCACCAAGTACTCCTGCTCTGATTGGTTAAAATAACCAATGGTCCAAAACCTTTCGGACCGGTCAATACTGACCCCAACCGTAGTGTACTCACGTACACCACCTACTAAATGTGACCCGAATGTAACCCTGTTACAGAGTCTGCGCCACCGTTCATGTTTGTGGAGATCTGTATGACATTTCACAGAGATGTCATTGCGGCTGGATTGCGGTGGAGGTTTTCGTGCCCCTTTCGCACCCCACCATACAGCCCCACTCCTCTTCCCCAAAACATCCAAGCGGACGTAGCTGAAGCTGCAGGCAGACCTTCAGGCAGCTTTCTAAAAGCGCGAGTTGTGAGCGGTGGGAGTGCGCATGCGAGTGAGCGTGTGTGTGTGTGGCTGAGTGAATGTGTGGTGAAGAGGACTCAAGAATTTTGGTCGCTTTGTGTCAGCAGCACACCGATCGGCTTATCGGCGATCGGATTGGTGGAAATCAAGGAGACTTTTAAGCCTATCGTGTGCGAGGGGTGTCAAGAACACGGATTTTGGTAAGTCACATGATATTGCGTGTACTTACATACTTTCATGTGTGTACATATTGGGGACCATAGGGAGATAGTTTTGGTTAGTCGTTAATTTTTAGCCTTTAACACGCAACAAGAAGTCGTTTCTTCGCACTGTACATCAGTCGCCTCTGCACGCCGCAGAGTGTTTGGAAGAAGAGGGTCGAGTAATCCCCTCTAGCTTGTTATACCCTGCCGGGACGCGTCACAGACGCACTTGACCCGCCGGAAGTCCCTCGACGGGAGTACGTATTGGTCGGCTTCGTAAGCGCAAGTTACGCACGTTTGGAACGTGTAATCAAGTTATTGGATTGTTTCATGGAGATATCGTTAGTGAAGTTTACCACGTTCTCATTGGATCTCTATATTGGAGTGTTGGACTTTTATTCTCGTATTGGTTGGGCTCTACGATCGATTGAGCGATCTTCCCTTTGAAGTATATTTACTTGGTGTATAATTGGTCTGCCCGTACCCAGGGTGAAGAATTCCGCCCAGGGTACACCACCCAGCACGGTCTCACGTTTTTAGACCTCAAGTCGATTCCCAGCACCGATCCACCGAGTGTGAAACGAGCCCATTCCATCGGTTACACAAGGTGAGATGACGAAAGAATCGGACCAGGCGTCCTGTGCTGATGATCGGTCGTCTGCTAGCAGCGGACGATCAGATTGGATCGTAGGCGAAGGTTCGAGGGGTACCCCCCCCGTCAGTTGGACGGCCTGGCACGATGGTGGTCAGGTTGTCGACACTACGGTGTTCGATTTTGAACTTGACTCCACCACAATGGTGCGCGTGCCCGGATCACTTGGTGATCGTGGATATCACCACGATGATATCTCGCGAAGAATTGATTACAATGAATTAAATGTGGAATCGTTCTGGAGAGGACATAAGGAACGGCTATCGCATTATGTTCTCGTTGTTGATTAAGATGGCGATGTCCGATCTGGCCGGGTGGAGGAACAGATCGGGATTAATACGTTTTTTACTCCCCATAAGGCTCCCACCGGAGCCGATCAGGACTATATCAAGTCTTGCTATAGTTCCGGAAAGGATCAGGACAAAAGTCCTGATCCTATGTATTTAAATGAATGTTTTGATAAAAAGAAAATTAAAAATGAAAACGACTTGAAGGATGATCGGAACGATCCGATCCATTTTCCCAAGGTTCCCAAGAAGAGGCTCAGAATACCATCCGACGAAGACGACTTGGAAGAAATGTCGCAGGTCGGGGATGGGGTTATCAAGGAAGAGGACCTGACCAGGATGTATTACATCCACGAGTTAAAGCGATTTACTCGTGAAGACCAGGTCATGCGGATCTTAAACCCCCAGATCCCCGATTCCTTCTCGGACCCACCACCGAGCCGATACAAAGCGATCGGTCGTTGCTATTGGTGAAGAACCTGCTGGCGATGTTGGCTGAGGTCGGCATAAAAGTGCAAAACCTCTCCAACGTACAGAAACTGTTCGATCTGGACACTTGGAAGCTGGAGTTGTCGATGTCGACCCTCCATGATCATTTTGTGCCTTTGGTGGGGGCGGCGAACCGCCCAACTCCCACCGTGGCATTGAAGGTCGCTGAGGCCACGGCAGCACACGATGATGTGTGTTCCGATGATAAATCGCTGTAACAGTCTCCACCTGCCTCTAATAGCTCATCGGAGTTGGAGGTCGGTGTTGAGCGGATGACCATGGGGGTGGACCGTACCCCCATGGGAGCATAAAAAGGACGTGTGGCAGCAAGGGGCTTCATGCCGGTCTGGTCCCCAGGAGCCCCCACAGGTTTCAGCACCTCCAAAGGAGGATACCAACACGCTGCCCATGACCCAAGCTAACATCCAAGCCATGTTTGAGACAATGATGGAGTCTTCATGGAAGACTGATGCCGATCGCCTCCACGCCCGCATTCCCAGGACCGATCTGCCCGGCAAAATGTCAATACTTGCCGGGATGTTGATATGGAGTCAGTGGCATACACGGACAAGGCTATCCGATGTGGAAAACCAGTTGGAAGAGGAAGACGCAAGCCGCAGCCATCCCGACCGCGCCGATCAAGCAAGAACAACGATTTCGACATGGAGTCGATCGGCGATCCGGATGACCACTATGGGTCAGACGGTGCAGGGGCGGGCAGAAAGCGCAGGGCTAACCTAGCCTCTACAACCGCTTTTGATTTTGGATCTACTGCGATCCCACATATTCGCATGGCTGCGACCACGGATCTCAAGGATTTCACTGGCAAGGACGCCGACGAGGAGCAAGCCAAATCGTGGTTTGGTCGGGTCAAGTCTGCTTTCTCACGGGATCAGACACCAAAAAAGGAACGGTGTTTGATCTTCAGGGATCTGCTGAAAGGACCGGCTGCGAACAGGATCCAACAGTTGGGTCGGGATGTCCGATCTGATTGGGATCTGCTGTGTTCAGAATTTGAGGGGCAGTACTGCAACTACGGATTCTCTACCGCCCGCAAATACCATCATATTCAGAAGCGGGGCGACGAGATGCCGATAGAGTACTTGCACCGCTTGAACGTGGCTGCAATTCGCGCTGGGATAGTGATCAAGGAAGGCAACCCGCCGACCGGTGCCGCTATGGAGCACGTGGGTCACTACATCAGTACCCTTGATGACCAAGAGCTGGCAGATCAGCTCACTCTGCTGCGCCTAAAAGATGTGGGGGAAGTGGAGCAGACTTTGCGGACGCTGCAACACTCACGCAGCATGAGGGAGAAGGTCGCCGTTGGATCGGGTCCCTACAGATCGAAGACCCAGACCGACCCGGTGAAGAGGCCCCTGACCATATCGGCACGTGCTGTTAAGGCGATCGTGACTGAAGACAGCATTGGATCGGAAGAAAAAAGTAGCGGCCAGTCCAGTCGGTAGTCAGACGAGGACAAGTATAGTCACGGTTTCGTCACGGAACCTGCCCCAAGAACCATATCGACGCCTAACCAGGAAGATCTGAAGGGCAGGAGTGGGAACAAGTCCGATCCGGTCCGACCTCGCAAGAAGTGTTCTCACTGCGGGTCAAGCAAGCATGATGGTGGGGACTCTGGAAGAAGTTGATATGCAAGAAGTGCGAAAGACGCGGCCACCCCACCGATCACTGCCTCTTCGTGTGCAAGTCATGTGGAAAGATCCACGAGACCGGCCAGTGCAAGATCGAAGATTTCTTCAATCTGATGCGCAAGTGGTATGTGTCGGGTAAGCACGCAGGTATGCTTCCACCTGACGTGGAGAAGATGTTAACCTAGAACGCTCGCCAGGTTGGAATCTCTATCGAGCCGAGCGATCTACGTTTGGCATCTATGCATATGTCGGCAAGGAGAATAAAACCGACAGTACATGTTCTATTCTCAATTGCGTCGATCGGGATCATCCGGTTACAATCTCAGGACCGCTGAATATTCCCGATCGAAGGTGTTCATGCAGTTGGATCTGCTGCCTGGGGAGTCTCGTGGATACTGGAAGTATCATGCGCCCGACAAATGGTTTAAGCAGTCGAAAGCCTGTGGTAAGATAAACAACCAGAAGGCGAACATGTTGTTCGACTCTGGGGCCGAAGTCTCAATTATCGACTCCGCCTTTGCTCGTAAGGTCGGATGTCGTATAGACGACACCCAGAGACAAGAATGCGTCGGAATCGGTGAAAACTCTTACATGACCGAAGGAAGGACGCGCGTGAAGATCACCCTATCGGGTTCGTTGGTCTACTTCTTCAGCGCTTGGGTTGACAAGCTGGCCGGTCTGGATGCCCTGTTAGGCATGGATTTCATGGTGCCGGCAGATATTCGCCTTGATCTGTCTCATGGAGTGCTTACACTCCCGGATGAGGTCCAGATCCAGTTAGCTGGTCGGCGGCCCCTATACGGATCGCACATCAATCTGTTTAGGTGGGACCAAGATGTCACCATTCCAGTCGGCCAATCCTCTGATACCCCGGTCGACAAAGGTTTTCTATCAAGGAAGTTATGGGTGACCAGGGGCAATCGGTGGGTGCCGACCTTTGTGAAGAGCGTCCGCCGATATGATTATGTTCGTGTCACTAATATCGGTGACAGGACGCTTACGCTTGTTGGAATGAGGCCGGCAGAAGGGAAGGTGCCAAGAAAGGCGGGGTTCGTCTCGATCGGATTGAGACGGTATGTTGAGTGGCAGAACTTGGCATACCAAGCCACCACCGATCTGATCAGCAATGATGGATCGGTGGAAGAAGATACCTCACCTATGGTGGAACGACCCAGCTATGTGACCCAAAGAAGATGTTAATTCGAAGAAAGGCACCGCAGTCGCCGGACACGGTGGACCATCAAGCAGATGAGCCAAGGTTCGTCAACATGGTGGCGTCACAAGAACAGACGACAGCGGAGCCGGAAATAAAAAAGGGGAACATGGATTTTCTGGGGCGGACCACGCTGGCGCGCCTAAGAAAATAGACGTCGTTGAAGAGCATCCCGCCGATCGGGAACAGCAGTGTGAAACCGATCAGGATGGTTTGGGTGATATTGCCCCGGAATACGATCAAGTTTGTATACATGAGGGCGGGGATCAATATATTCAGGAGATGGAGAGCCAGATGGCAGTCCTCCCTGAAGTGTCTGCCGATCCGCCCGAAGTCACCTTGGACTATCTACAAGTGGGTGATCGGGATGTCAACAGTCCCGACCAGATCGATCAGCTAAAGAAGATTATATGGAAGAAGAAACATCTGATGATCAGTAAAGGCAACGCCTTACCCCCTGCTGCTCTCGGAGCGATCTGTGACATCGACGTGGGTGATAACAAGCCGATCTCCCAACGATGCCGACGTGTGGCGCCACAGTACCGTGAAAATTTGTATGATCTTATTAAAGGACTGTTGGCCACCAAGATCATTAAGCCGTCGACCTCGCCGTGGGCCTCGCCGATCGTGATTGTGATCAAGAAGAACGGCGTCGACATCAGGTTGTGTATCGATTATCGGTTGGTAAATTGGTTAACCAAGCTTATGGTGTACCCGATGCCGCTGATCAGCGATCTGCTAGAAGATCTTGACAAGACCCCATGGTATTACTCACTGGATATGGCAAGTGGATTTTGGGTGGTTTCGATGACCGATCGGGCTCGCGAGATCTCCGCATTTGTTACGCCGTTCGTTCTGTTCGAGTGGAACCGTATGCCGTTCGGTTTGAAGAGCGCGCCCCAGATCTACCAGAGGCTGATCGACAACGAACTGTATGGACATTTCAAGATCAGTACCGATCGGGACCCCACCGAAAACCATGATGTATTTACAGAGGGTGAACCCGATCGGGAAAGGAGACCGTCCTTTCTGGGGAGGCGATCGTATATCGACGACATTCTGATCCCTGCTTCGTCATGGAGAGATCTGTGCGAGACGGTCGAACGGTTGTTGGAGACATGCGATCGCTGGAGCCTGTCGATCAGTGCTGTGAAGAGTTTTTGGGGAATGTCCAAGGTCGCCTATTTGGGTCATATGGTGTCGATCAGTGGGCTGGAGGCTAATCCTAAGTTTCTGGAGTCACTGAGCAATTTCCCGTTTACCAGATCACTGAAGGCAATGCGGTACTTCTTAGGGTGCCTAAATTACTACATCCGCTTCATTGAAGACTTCGCGATTTACGCGGCCGTGCTGTACGAGCTCCGGAAAGTCGACTACCATATGTTGCGCGAAAGAGATCGGGCAACTTTACGGGAGGGCTGTGACTCTGATCTACCAGCAGATTTTCCGCAGGTGGAGGCAGAGGATCACATGAAGCGTGCAAAGGTTGATTTCGGTATGCTGAAGACAAGATGGCGACGGCACCGATTCTCAGACACCTCGATCCGGAAAAAATGCCGATCGTCATTGTGTACGCTAGTAAGTGGGTCATTTCTGCCACTCTAGTGGAAGAACATGATGGAGTGTACCACCCGGTCACTTTTATGAGCCGGACGTTGAAGCCGAACGAAGTTAACTATGGGATCGTCGAAAAGGAAGTTCTGGCTTTACTACGGATTTTGGATGTGTGCTACAACGTACTGGTCGGCCGATCTGTAAAGGTTCTTTCGAGAAATTTGACATTGGACTGGATATTATCGGCCAATGGTATGGAAGGACGGCTCGGCAGATGTTCAGTGATCTTGTCACAGTGGTCCCTCGACGTCGTCAAGTGCACCAAGAGAGAGGAAGAGATATTGGGCACATTAGCTGCCAGTATCACCCCTCGGTCTGAAGTGGACTAGGCATTGATAGCGATTGCCGCGAGGAAGCAACCTCGGCAGTCAGTTTTGAGACCGCCACCGACCGTCGACCATGACGAAGAGCTCTTGGTCTTAAGTTTTGACGGATCGGCAAGCGTGAAGAAGAAGGTCGGCGCCTATAGTGCCATATTGTGGAATTTGCCACAATGGTCTATAGTTGCAGCCGCTGCCGACTTCACGCCGGATATTACTGTTAACGAGGCGGAGTACCGAGGTCTACTTCTATGTCTGGACCTGCTGTCGTCGCAAGAGAAGGGGAGAGTCATCATATGTAGTGACTCCAACCTAGTGATCAGGCAGATCACCGGAGAGATCGACTTCAAGGCTCCACGACTACGGACGCTAAATGATCGAGTAATGAAGGCATTGAAGTACCACCACAACCACGAGCTATTGCACGTGAAACGGGACTGGAACAGAAGCGCCGACTACCTCGCGACCAAGGCCATGCAAGACCAGACCGGGGCTACGATCACCGAGAAGGCCGTTCTGGATTGAACAGGCTCCCCGAGGCGATCGGACCCAAGAACGCTCCGGACCAGGTGCATGTGATGGTCTCGACTAGACCGAAAGCTCGGAACTCCCACCAACCGTTCCCAAAGAAACGGTTGAGTGAATCTGTTGTGCAACGACTAAGGGCAGAACGGATCCTCAAGGCGCAGGACGAAGAAGAATGGATTATGAACCTGAAGACCTACCTGCGCGGTGAATTGTCTAAGTTGGCGAATCGTCAAGCAAAAGAATGTGCCAAGATCGCAGACAGTTACGAAGTGGATGAAGATGGTTTACTATATTACTGCCGCGATGCCGACCAAGACAGTGCAGACCGGGACCGATTGGCGAAATTGGTGATACCTGAGTTGCTGCAGCCGGATGTCCTCCATCACTACCATGTGAGTCTAGAAGGGGGACATCAGGGCATAGGCAGAACGTATCACAAGATCAGGTCCCACTATCACTGGAGAGGTCTTTTCCGCAGTGTACAGAAATATGTGGGTTGTTGTACGGATTGCGAGACCGGAAAGGGTAGACCGGTAATCAAGGGGCGATCGCCCGGAAATATCGAAGCTACCTACCCTTTCCAGGTCATAGCGATGGACCACATACCGTCACTGCCTAGAGCAACGCGCGGCAACACTGAGCTGATGATCTGGGTAGACCTGTTCACCGGTCTAGTTATTGCGAAGACAAGTGCATCTCGGTCTGCGGAGCTGATCGCCCAGATCTACGAAGAATGTGTGTTCCGAAGATTCGGTGCCAGCGAGGTCATCAGGCACGATCGGGAACCTGGTTTTATGGCCGAGGTGTTCCGGTCGTTCAATAACATGCTGGGCCAGAAACAGAGTGCGACGATGGCATATCGTCCGCAAGCGAATGGATCGGCAGAACGTATGGTACAAACTATTACAAGAGCAATCAAGATGTACGTTGCCGATCCAGACCAGCGCGATTGGGACGAATACGCAGAAAGGCTGGTGTTTGCACTCAACTCGTCGACCGATCGGGTCCGAGGAGAAAGGCCTTTTTATCTTGCGTATGGATGGGACCCCGGTCCACTCTTGAAGCCGCGATACCTATTGGCTGCACTCGGACCCGCGATCGTGATGCTCGACGTTGGCGCATGCAGGTCCAGAAACATTACCAGCATGCAAGAGAAATTGTCAACGAAAAGTTACGTCAAGCTACACAAGACCGGGCAGACCGAAACAACAACCAGGTCCAACCCCACGGTATAGAACCAGGGGCGAGGGTATGGTTGTACCTAGACCGAGTGAAGGAGGGCTATGCGAAGAAGCTGGCTCACATGTGGCACGGTCCTTTCCGTGTTGCCGAGCTGATTGGTGAACACGCTGCCCGTCTAGTAACAACTGGCACGGACTACAAGTTCTTCCCGATCGTACATGTGTCCAAGTTAAAACTGGTCCGAGAATTTCCTGATCTTCCCAAAATGCCCTGTATAGTAGACGAGGCAGAACGGTTTGATTTCGATGAAGCATTACTTCCGGAGGACAGTTGGGAACGACCGCTGGAGAAGGACGAATTTGTAGTGGAAAAGGTCTTAGATGTCCGATCGGTCAAGAAGACCAGGTTCGGCCGGACCCACCGAGAATATCTGGTCCGATGGAAGGACCATGATGAAACAACTTGGATCGATGAGTCCGACCTAAACTTTGGAGCACTACTACGAGAATTCGAACGGGACCGAGTCAGTCGGAACCGTTTCGCAGTGATGCATACCCATGAAAACCAATACCAAGACATGCAGTAGCATCGGTCTTCCCGACCGGTGTGAAGAGGTGGAAGGTCTTGTGTCTTGTGCATTGTGTATTTTGAATATGTGACGAATTGGAATAGTGGAATGACGAACGTGGATTGTTTTTTTCGCGATGTAAGTGGAACGGTTGATGATAACGTGTCGAGTGCAACTCTGGAGAAAGTGATGGAATTAGCTCAAGTGATTTGATGACCGAACATGTGAAAAAGAACGATGATATATATTAAGTGTTATCTGGTCGACTACTTACGACCTCACTCGCCATCACCCCACAGACTGCCGACGGTCAACGACGGATGCTTTTCAACTTGGTCCTGGTACTGGTTACGCCAAGGCTCTTGTTGGTCTAGTTGGAACAAAGCATCCTTGAGGTCCAAGACCGGTGTAATGCACCCAAGACCGGGGTACATGTGCCACCGTCAGCCAGCAGCCGGGTCCTCTCGACGCGACGCCGCGGCATATAAAGTACAACTGGATATAAGAACACATCGACGTCGCACTCGTGGGACAGCATACCGACCAAAACATATTCGCACAGGGACTGCCAGGCCTCACCCGTTCTGATCCGGCGCCGCTTGCGCTTGTTCTGGATGGTCGCCAAGCCAGGGTCTTGCCGAACTCGTTCCGGGTGAAGCACCAGATAGTGGGATGCCTCCCAGATGGCTTGATCGTGAGTTTTGTTAAAATATTTCACCCGACTCATGAAAGAATTGGCCCACGGAGTCGAGTGGAAGATGAACCCCAGCTTGGGATGCTCGAAAATCTTCCACGGCTCGTCAGCGTACAAGCAGGAGATCTGTGCCGACGTGATCAAGTCCGGCCGCCATTCCGACGCGGCAGGAACTTTCTTCGCCGGCGGGAAAAGCCAATGGTCTGGAGAGAGAAAGACCGGGCCAGGAGCTTCTTGGTCAGGGTGGACAGGCGTAAACAACCGATCTGCCCTGGCGACCACGGAAAAGTATCCTCACGCGTTCGTGGCGGAAGGGAAGGACTGTCCATTGGCACGTTGGCCAACAAAGCATCTTTGTGGAGCTTGGAAGTCCCAGGCAAGACCGTAGGCGTTGACTTTGTCGACTCATGAGGTGGTGGAACACCACCATGCGGGACGGTCTTCTTGGTCTGCTCCGAAGTCGATGCAACTTGAACAAAACTTTCATGTGGACTTGTTCGCGACTTGGTTGGGATGGGGAAAGCAAACTCCGAATCACCGGAGTCTTCGCCGGAGTCATCCCAGGACGAGACCTCTGAATACTTGGCACGGTCAGCACCGGCGGTCGAGGGCGCTTGATTTTTGGAGATGTTACTGTCGTCATCCTCGTCCAAGCTTGGGCCCACGAGAAGCGCCTGCGTCTTGGCTCGCTTGTGGGGCACCGCACGCTTACCACCTAGTTCGGGGTCGCACACTATGCCCCGCGCCTTCGAGCTACCCGGCGCGTCCGCGCGCTTCTTTGATTTGTGTGCAATTTTCGGGCTGGAGAATTTCGGCCAATGAACGGCCTTGGTCTTTGTCCCGGTGTAGGTCCACCAAGGCGGCCGACGCAGACCGGTCTACGCTGTAGGAAGCAACCGGATTCCGACGAGGACGCAACAGGTCAACCAAGCGCTGATGACATTCTTTTAATACCGCCCGACGACCGTTCGCTGCCTGCGTCCAATCGTTCTACTTGCGTTCACAAGACCGGACCTCCTCGGTCTGGTCTTGAATCGAAATTCGGAGCTCGGTGAGACGCCTCTCGAGATCGTCGCTTTGAATGCTCAACGTGGTCTGGTCAAGCAGGTCTTCCGCTTGCTGCTGTTGGACCAGCACAAGCTGCTCCCGAAGATGAAGCTGATGAGCCTCCAAGTGGGTCAACCTATTGCGCACGTTTATTAGTCCGGTCAAAATCTGACGCAGCTGGAGATCATGCGTGTTCGACTGCAGATCGGCGGCAAGCAGGGCATTGATCGCCTTGCTGATGCCAGGAGGTATACGGGCTGGAGGTATACGGGCTGAAGACAAACGAAGGTTAGAACAGGTCCAAGGTGAAGACCGGACATGCATGCTTACGTTGTGTCGCCTGTTGATCAATCTGCTCCTGGAGACGTGCGATCTCTTCAAGTGCGTCTTGCAACTGCGCGTCGGTCCCGGTCTGATGCCCTGCCGATGTCTGAGGTGCAGTAGAACGATGGGGGCTGCCAGACCGGACGCGCGAAGTGACATGCGATGACGTGGTATGCGAGGTGCCTACAAGAACGGTCGTTAAGGAAATACAAGAAGGTCAAGTCCAGCAGTGCAAGTACCTGGAACGGATGAAGAAGATGGTTGCTCCATGTCGGAAAAGTCTGAATGACCAAGGTTCAACTGAATTTGATGGACGAGGTCAGACCGTTGTCGTTGTGCGACACGGTCTGACTCAGGGGCGGCTGTGGAGAAGCGTGCCCAAAATTTGGCACACTTCTGGTCAAGTTTCGTCAAGGCATTTGGTCTAATTTCGGATTGGTTTAAACAAGGGGGCTTTTCAGCCTATCAGACTCAAGAGTGTCTAGAACGCAAGTTTTGGTGAGTCACCCGAGTTTGGGTATTTTACATATTTTTGTGTGGGTACATTTAGGGACTATAGGGTAGTAGTTTCTTAGTTGTGGATTTGCCTAAAAAAAGTAGAAGTTTTTTGGTTGCAGGATTTTTCTAAGTAGAAGTCCTTTGGTCTTGGTTCACACCACAGCTAGGGGTCACCGTTCTTCCCTTTTCGTACACTAGTCACCTCCGCCCGCAGCGGATTGTTTGGGGGCAGAGGGTCGAATTATCCCCTCTCGCCCATTATACCCGGTCTGGACGCGCCGCACGCGCACTTTGGCCTACCGGAAGTCCCTCGACGGGAGTACGATTTGGCAATCTCAACACCTCAACTCAAGTACGTTTGGAACGTGCTATTCACTGGATTGGTCTTGGCGTGGAGATATCGTTTGTGGAGTTTCACGAGCATATTGGGTCTTTACGCGGACATATTGGCTTGTTTTAATATTGGTTGGGAAATAGACCGGTTTTGGTCTTATTTCGTATTGGTCAGGGGCTAGACCGGAACGGTTGGTCTACCCTGTATTATTTCGTATTGGTCAGGTCTTGATCGTTTGGACGATCGATCTATTGGAAGTTATCTCTTGGAAGTGTTTTTGGTCTGTTTGTGTCTGGGGTGAAGAGTTCTGCCCCAGAGATACCTACCCAGATCGGTCTTCTATATTCAAGACCGCTTCGATCCAATCTGCGATCCCGATCCACCGAGTGTGTAACTAGCCCATTCCATCGTGTACACAAGGTGAGATGGACACTAAACAATCGGACCAAGTGGGTTCTGATGACGACCGGTCGTCTGCTTGCAGCGGACGATCGGACCAGATCTCGAGTGGTGGTCCGCGGAGTACCCCCTCCGAAAGTTGGAAGGCTGGCGCGATGGTGGTAGTCAGGTTATCGATGCTAATGTTTTCGATTTCGAACTTGACTCCACCACATTCACCCATATATCATTCGACTTCGTTTCAATTTGCCCCCCATTATTAGAAGTGGTGCCATAGTCACAGAGTGGTTTTTCAGTTGTCTCTTGAGCATCATCTGCAGTGGCATACAACAAGTCTGGCAGACGATTCAACAGCTGCAGATCCGTTTTGCTCTCCTCTCTGATAATTTTCCCTTCCCGCTGCTCTTTCATTGTACATTGAGTCAAAAAATCAGCTGCTTGATTATACTTGCGAGCCACGTGTATCAGGATGACTGCTTCGAATTTCTCTACCAGTGAACGCACTCTACCCAACCAAACCAATAGTGATGCATGGTTGCAGCGTAGATCTCCATTGACTTTACCAATAACCAATCTAGAATCCCCACACACAATTGCTTTCGTTACATTATGATCTTGTGCGAGCTGTAATACATGGATTAGTCCGTGATATTCACTCTCATGGACGGTAAGGTTATCTTGAATCCCATATTCTTCTGCCACTACTTCCCAAGTTGGTAACTCCCACACTATCATGCCAAATGCTCCTTTCGGGTCATTCTTAAGACGCACTGCACCATCGAACGATAAAACATATCCAGTGCTATGACGTTGTAGACTAGGAATTGGCTTAATGATCGGCACATCCTTCAACGATTTTAACGGAGCAATATCTTCTATCACTTCATTCATCTTTTCTGCGGGCACAATGGACGCGGCTAATAAAGCAGGTAATCCTACAGCTTCATGATTCGTTCGTATGATTTCCCATGACCACGGAGACAACATTACTGCCCATTGGATTCCTCTGCCTGTCAGACTTTTTGATGTGAACAACCATCGCATCGTGGAATATCTTGCATACACTGTTATATGCTGTCCAAACAAAATGTGACTGGCATTATGCAACGTTTTAAGCAACGCTAGCACCTCTTTTCCGCCCCTGTATATCTCGTTTCAGCATCTTTGAAAACCTTGCTAACGTAACGCACTGGGTACAGTATCCCATCATAATCTTGACACAATGTTGCTCCGAACGCCCATGGATTGGTATATAGCACTATGTGGTGGAGTCAAGTTCGAAATCGAATACATTTGTATCGACAACCTGACCACCACCATCGTGCCCAGCCTTCCAACTTACGGGGGGGGTACCCCGCGGACCTCCATTCGAAATCTGGTCCGATCGTCCGCTGCTGGCAGACGACCGGTCATCATCCAGAGACACTTGGTCCGATTCACTTAAGTTCATCTCACCTTGTGTACCCATTGGAGTGGGCTAGTTACACACTCGGTGGATCGGGATCGCAGATCGATTTTGATTCGGTCTTGAATATATGACCGTGCTGGCTAAGTGTACCTAGGGCGGAACTCTTCACCCCAGGTACGTACAGACCAGAAACACTTCCGAAAGATAGATACCAATAGGTCGATCGTCCAAACGATCTAGACCTGACCAATACGAAATAATAGAGGGTAGACCAATCAACCGTTCTATCCCCTGAGCAATATGAGAGAAGACCAAAACCGGTCTAAACTCCAACCAATGTTAAAATGAGCCAATATGTCTACGTGAAGACCCAATATGCCCGTGAAACTCCACAAACGATATCTACACGTAAAGACCAATCCCGTGAATAGCACGTTCCAAACGTACTTGACTTAAAGTGTCGAGATCGCCAAATCGTACTCCCGTCGAGGGACTTCCGGTAGCCAAAGTGCGCGTGCGGCGCGTCCAGACCGGGTATAATAGGCGAGAGGGGATAATTAAACCCTCTGCCCCCAAACACTCCGCGGCGGGCGGAGGCGACTAATGTACGTAAAAAGAAAACGGCGACCCCTTGCTGCGGTGTAGACTTGGAAAATCCGCAACCAAAAGACTCTTACTTGTAAAAACCACAACCAAAAGACTATTACTTGTAAAAACCGCAACTAACCAATAATACTACCTCCCTATGGTCCCTAATGTACCCACACAAAATTATGTAAAGTACCCAAAGTCAGGTGACTCACTCAAGACCAGCGTTCTTGATACTCCTTGAAATTGATAGGCTAAAAAGACCCCCTTGTTTAGACCAATCGGAAACTCGACCAACTGCCTTGACCAAAAGTGACCAAATTTGTGGTACACTTCACCACAGCCGCCCCTGAGTCCGACCGTGTCGCACAACGATAACGGTCTGACCTCACCCATCACTTGACCAACTAGACCTTGGTCACTCATACTTCTTCACCATGGACCAAACATCTTCTACACCTGCGTCAGGTACTGCCTTTACGGCACTTGATCTTCTTATGCTTCCCTTTGACGCTTGTTCTTGTCGTTCTTGCAGAAACTCTATGCGCCGAGTCTCCCCATATTGCTTCACCTGTCCGGTCGGCTCGGTCTGGCAGCCCACATAATTATCCTGCACTTCAAACATCGGAAGGGTGTCAGACCGAAGCCTACACGCGGATGCAGGATATTCTCGCAGAGAACACGCGGCTCAGGACCCAGGTGGCCAACCAGGCAACCCGAGTTGCGCATCTTTGGTCTTCATCTTGTACTCTTCTTGACCCTCGTTTGTCTTTAGCTCTCATCTCTCCCAACATAGTACAGGCAATAGGTGCCTTGGTCGATGCTGATAGGCAGTCTGACGGTCACGCTGACCAGCTTCGACACATTTTAGAGGAGCTGATAAGCGCGCGCCATGAGCTGTCCCGTCTGGAGGCTCATCAGTACCATCTCCGGGATCAACTTTCACTTGTTCGACGGCAGCAACTGGACGGACAGCTTGATGCGACTTCACTGTGCATGATAGGCGACGACCTCGCGCGACAAATTGCCGAGTTGCAAATTGCGATTCAAGACCATACCGGGAAGGTCCGGTCCTGTCAAGACAGGTCCGACGCTTGGACGCAAGAGTAGGGTCGTCGTCGGGTGGCACTAGACCAGTACCCCCAGCGCTTGATGAACTTGCTACCTCCGTGTTCGACTGCTTCCTCCAGCGTAGATTGGCCCGCATCGGCAACCTTAGTCGCCTCGGGGCAAGACCAAGACCGCTTGAAACAGGACCAAGAACGCTTGAAACAGGACCAAGACCGACGTCGCTCATTGGCTGATATTCCGCATCCCGAAATTACATCAAAATCAAAGAATCGCGCGGACGCGCCGGGTAGCTCGAGGGCGTGGGGCACTGCGCACGGACCCGGAATCGGGGGGAAGCGTGCAGTGTCCCATAAGCGAGCCAAGACGCAGGCGCTTCTCATGGACTCGGACTCGAACATGGACGACATCTTCAACCCCTCGGAAAGTCGAGCGCCCTCGCGCCGTACTGCAAGTCGCATCCAGCACACAGGGGTCTCGTCCGAGGAGGACTCCAGCGAAGGGTCCGGCGATTCCGAGTTCATGATCCCCATCCAGTCCAAATCGCAAACGAATATGCGTGACAGTTTCGTCCAAGTGGCGTCGACAGTGGGGTTAGAGCAGAAGACCGGTCTGCCAAGCGACGCTGCATCAGTATCAACATCCGTGACGCCGGCGCCTTCGGTTCTCCCCGGGACATCCGGGCTTCATAAGTACGCCTTATTAAAGAACATGGCGGTTGACACCAGCTCCCTTCCGCCGCGGACGTTTGAAATCACCTTGCCGTGGTCGTCGGGGCAAATCGGCTGTTTGCGCCGGTCTACCCTGACCAAGCAGCTTCTGGCCCGGTCTTTCTCCCGCCCGGACCTCTGGCTCTGCTCTTTCCACCGGCCAAGAAAACCCCTGCCGCGTCTGCATGGAGGGCGGACTTGATTACGTCGGCGAAGATCTCCCGACTATACGGCGATGAACCATGGAAATTTTCGAACACCCCAAGATAGGACTTGTGTTCCACTTGACTCCGTGGATCGGCACTTTGCTAGGCCGGGTGAAGAATTTCAACAAGATCCACGGACAACAATTTGGGAAGCGTCCCACTACTTGGTGCTCCCCCCCCGACCGGGTGCGACAAGATCCGGGCCTGGAGATGTTCCAGAGCAAGCGCAAGCAACGTCGAATTCGGGCGGGCGAGGCTTGGCAATCCCTGTGCCAGTACATTTTGTACGGGATGCGAGCCTGCGAGTGTGACGTCGACGTATTCTTGTACCCGGTGTTCCTCCACATGCCGAGGCGTCGCGTTGAGAAGACCATACTGCTGGCCGACGACGGCATATGGTACCCCGGTCTTGATTGCGCTGAGCCGGTCGCAGACCTCAAGGATGCTTTGGTCCAGCTTGACCGGAAGGACCCATGTCGTAACCAGTTTCAGGATCATGTAGAGAATCATCCGTCGATGGTCATCGGCCGTCTGTGGGGCGATAGAAAGTGAAGTCGAGGGTAGTCGACCAGGTAACTCGTAATACATGTCATCATTTCTTCTTCATATGTCTGATCATCAAATCACTTGAACTAATTTCACCACTTTTTCCATAGTTGCACCGAACACGTTATCGTAAACAGTTCCACTCCCGTCACGAAAAATAGTCATCACATTCATCATTCCGCTATTCCAATCCGTCACAGTTCATCACAATTTCACATCAACTCCGGACCTTCCACATCTTCACACCGGTCTAGACCGACCGATGCTACTGCGTGTCTTGGTCTTGGTCTTCATGAGTCTGCATCACTGCGAAGCGATTACGACTGACTCGTTCTCGTTCGAACTCTCGTAGAAGAGCCCCACAATTCAATTCGAGCTCGTCTACCCAAGTTGATTCATCATGGTCCTTCCATCGGACCAGGTACTCTCGGTGAGTCCGACCGAACCTGGTCTTCTTGGTCGACCGAACATCTAAGCCCTTCTCCACTTCAAACTCGTCTTCCTCTAATGGTCGTTCCCAACTGTCCTCCGGTAGTAACTCTTCATCGAAATCAATCTTTTTTCTTCGTCTACCAGACAGGGAGTTTTGGGTCGATCAGGAAATTCTCGGACCAGCTTCAACTTGGACACATGCACAATCGGGAAGACCTTGTCATCTGTACCAGTTGTTACTAGACGGGCAGCGTGCTCACCAATCAGCTCGGCAACACGGAAAGGTCCGTGCCACATGTGAACCAGCTTCTTCGCATAGCCCTCTTTCACTCGGTCTAGGTATAGCCATACCCTCGCCCCTGGTTCTATACCGTGGGGTCGGACCTGGTCATTGGTCCGGTCTGCCCGGTCTTGTGTGGCCTGACGCAGCTTTTTGTTGACGACTTCTTTTGCATGCTGGTAGTGCTTCTGGACCTGCATGCGCCAGCGTCGAGCATCGCTATTACGGGTCCGGGTGCAACCGATAGGTATCGCAGCTTCTAATGTCGACCGAGGGTACCATCCATACGCCAGATAAAAAGGCCTTTCTCCTCGGACCCGATCGGTCGACGAGTTGAGTGCAAACACCAGCCTTTCTGCATACTCGTCCCAATCTCGCTGATCTGGGTCAGCAACGTACATCTTGATCGCCCTCGTTATGGTCTGCACCATGCGTTCCGCCGATCCATTTGCTTGCGGACAATATGCCATCGTCGCACTCTGTTTCTGGCCCAGCATGTTATTGAACGACCGGAACACCTCGGCCATAAAACCAGGTTCCCGATCGTGCCTGATGACCTCGCTGGCGCCGAATCTTCGGAACACACATTCTTCGTAGATCTGGGCGATCTGCTCCGCAGACCGAGATGCACTTGTCTTCGCGATAACTAGACCGGTGAACAGGTCTACCCAGATCATCAGCTCAGTGTTGCCGCGCGTTGCTCTAGGCAGTGACGGTATGTGGTCCATCGCTATGACCTGGAAAGGGTAGGTAGCTTCGATATTTCCGGGCGATCGCCCCTTGATTACCGGTCTACCCTTTCCGGTCTCGCAATCCGTACAACAACCCACATATTTCTGTACACTGCGGAAAAGACCTCTCCAGTGATAGTGGGACCTGATCTTGTGATACGTTCTGCCTATGCTCTGATGTCCCCCTTCTAGAATCACGTGATAGTGATGAAGGACATCCGGCTGCAGCAACTCGGGGATCACTAATTTCGCCAATCGGTCCCGGTCTGCACTGTCTTGGTCGGCATCTCGGCAGTAATATAGTAAACCATCCTCATCCACTTCGTAACTGTATGCGATCTTGGCACATTATTTTGCTTGACCATTCGTCAACTTAGACAATTCACCGCGCAGGTAGGTCTTCAGGTTAATAATCCATTCTTCTTCGTCCTGCGCCTTGAGGATCCGTTCCATCCTTAACTGTTGCACTGCGTATTCGTTCAAACTTTCCTTCGGGAACGGTCGGCGAGACTTCTGAGCTTTCGATATAGTCGCGCCATCACATGCACCTGGACCGGGGCGTTCTTGGGTCCGATCACCTCGGGGAGCCTGTTTATAATCATCAATTCATCCAGTACGGCCTTCTCGGTGATCGTAGCCCCGGTCTGGTCTTGCATGGCCTTGGTCGCGAGGTAGTCGGCGCTTCTGTTCCAGTCCCGTTTCACGTGCAATAGCTCGTGGTTGGGGTGGTCCTTCAATGCCTTCATTACTCGATCATTTAGTGTCCGTAGTCGTGGAGCCTTGCAGTCGATCTCTCCGGTGATCTGCCTGATCACTAGGTTGGAGTCACCACATATGATGACTCTGCCCTTCTCTTGCGACGACAGCAGGTCCAGACATAGAAGTAGACCTCGGTAATCCGCCTCGTTAACAGTAATATCCGTCGTGAAGTCGGCAGCGGCTGAAACTATAGACCATTGTGGCAACTTCCACAATATGGCACTATAGGCGCCGACCTTCTTCTTCACGCTTGCCGATCCGTCAAAACTTAAGACCAAGAGCTCTTTATCATGGTCGACGGTCGGTGGAGGTCTCGAAACTGACTGCCGAGGTAGCTTCCTCGGGGCAATCGCTATCGATGCCTCGTCCACTTCAGACCGAGGGGTAATACTGGCAGCTAATCTGCCCAATATCTCTTCCTCGTCCCCGGTGCACTTAACGACCTCGAGGGTCCTATGCGACAAGACCGCTGACCATCTGCCTAGACGTCCGTCCATCCCATTGGCTGATAATAGCCAGGCCAAAGTAGACCGTCTTGACAGGACCTTTATAGGTCGGCCGACCAGCAGGTTGTAACACACATCCAGAATTCGTAGCAACGCCAGAACTTCTTTCTCGACAATTCCATAGTTCACTTCATTTGGCTTCAGCGTTCTTCTCGTGAACGTGACCGGATGGTACACACCATCGTGATCTTGCACTAAAGTGGCCGAGATAGTCCACTTACTGGCATATACAATAATGGTCGGTACTTTTTCGGGAGCAAAATGCTTGAGAATCGGTGCCGTCGCCATCTTAACCTTCAACATACCAAAGGCAAACTGTGCACGCTTCATATGATCTTCGGCCTCCACTTGCGTACAAACTTCAGCAAGACCAGAGTCGGCGCCCTCCTGTAAATTTGCCCGGTCTTCTTCGCGCAACATATGATAGTCAACTTCCCGGAGCTCGTACAGCACAGCCGCGTAAATAGCAAAGTCTTCAATGAATCGGCTATAATAATTCAAGCTTCCCAGGAAGGACTGAATTGCCTTCAGCAATCTGAGGAACGGGAGGTTACTCAGCGAATCCAGGTCCTTGGGATTAGCCTCTAGACCATTGTTCGAGACCATATGGCCTAAATAGGCGACCTTGGACATACCCCAAAACTTTTCACGTCACTTATAAATAGTTTGCAGCGGTCGCATGTCTCCAACAATCGTTCAACCTTCTCGCACAGATCGTTCCATGAAGAGGCAGGTATCAGATTGTCGTCGATGTACGACCGCCTACATAGAACGGTCGGTCTTCTTTTCCGATCGGGTTCACCCTCTCTAAACACATCATAATTTTCAACGGGGTCCCGATCGGTCTTGATCTTGAAGTGTCCGTACAATGCGTTATCTATCAGCCTTTCATAGATTTGGGGTGCGTTCTTCAGACCGAACGGCATACGATTCCACTCGAAAAGACCAAACGGCGTCACAAATGCGGAAATCTCACGGGCTCGATCAGTCATCGAGACCACCCAAAATCCACTTGCCATATCTAGCGAACAATACCACAATGTCTTGTCGAGGTCTTCCAACAGATCATTAATCAGCGGCATCGGGTACACCATGAGTTTAGTCAACCGATTTACCAGCCGATAATCGATGCACAGTCTAATGTCAACGCCGCTCTTCTTGATAACAATTACGATCGGCATGGCCCATGGCGAGGTCGACGGTCTAATAATCTTGGTGACCAACAGTCCTTTAATGATATCAGAAAGCTTTTCAGGGTACTGCGGCGCCAGGCGTCGACATCGTTGGGCAATCGGCTTGGCATCTCCAACATCAATATCACAAATCGCACCACGGGCTGCAGGTGGTAAGGCGTTGCCCTTTCCGATCAGCAGATGTCTTTTTATCCATATGATATTCTTCAACTGCTCGATCTGGTCCGGACTGTTAAGGTCTTGATCACCCACTTGTAAATCATCCATTGTAACTTCGGGCGAGTCGGCAGACACTTCAGGGAGGACTGCAATTTGGCTTTCCAGCTCCTGAATATGCTGTTCCCCGCCTTCATGTATACAGACTTGTTCATCTTCTGGGGCGATATCACCTAGACCATCTGGACCGGCTGAACGCCCCTGGTCTTGATCGACGGGCTGTACTTCACTGATATCGGTCTGATTAGGAATACCGTCATGGTCCGACCTAGCAATTTCATGTTCCCCTTCTTACGTTTCTTGCTCCGCTGTCGCCTGGTCTGGTGCTGACACCACGTTGACTAACCTTGGCTCATCTACTTGATGGTACACTGTTCCTGGTGACCGCGGCGCCATTCTTCGGACCAACATTTTTTGGGGGTGACATAACTTGGTCTTTCCACTAAAGGTGAGGTATCCTCTTCCACCGACCCATCATCGCTGATAAGATCGGTGGTCGATTGGTACGCCAGGTTTTGCCACTCGACATACCGCCTCGACCCAATCGAGACGAACCCCATCTTCCTTGGTACCTTTCCTTCTGATAACCACATACCAACAATAGTGTTATTGTCCAGTGTCAGCGGCTTGTCACCGATATTGGTAACACGGACAAAATCACGTCGACCAGCACTCTTTACGAAGGTCGAGACCCACCGATCGCCCCTGGCCAACCATAACTTCCTCGAACGGAAACCTTTCTCGACCGGGGTATCGGCAGACCGACCGACTGGGATAGTGAGGTCTTGATCCCACCGGACCAGATCGGTATACGAACCATACAGAGGTATTCGACGAGCCAACTGGACCTGGACCTCATCCGGGAGTGTAAGCACTCCATGTGAAAGGTCTAGGCGAATACCATCTGGGACCATGAAATCCATGCCTAGTAAAGCGTCCTGTCCAGCCAACTTGCCAACCCAAGCGCTGAAAAAGTAGACCAGAGATCCCGACAAAGTAATTTTCACACGCGTTCTTCCTTCGGTCATATAAGATTTTTCACCGATCCCGACGCATTCTTGTCTCTGGGTATCGTCTATACGACATCCGACCTTACGAGCAAAGGCGGAGTCGATTATCGAGACTTCAGCTCCAGAGAAGAACAACATCGTCGCTTTCTGGTTATTAATCTTGCCACAGGCTTTCGCCTGCTTGAACCATTTATCAGGCGCGTGATACTTGCAGTATCCGCTGGATTCTCCAGGCAGCAAGTCCAACTGCATAATTACCTTAGTCCGGGAGTACTCATCGGTCTTCAGAATATAGACCGGATGGTCTCGGTCGACGCAATTTGGAATAGAACGTGTATTGTCGGTCTTATCCTCCTTGCCGACATATGCATAGATGTGAACCGTAGAACGCTCGGCTCGATCCAGATTCCAACCTGGCGAGAGTTCTAGTTTAACATCTTTTCTGCGTCTGGCGGCAGCATCCCCGCGTGCTTGTCCGGCACGTACCACTTGCGTATAATGTTAAAAAATTCTTCACTATTGCAGTGGACGGCCTCGTGGATCTCTCCACATGACTTGCATACGAAGAGGCAATGGCCAGTCGGGTGGCCGCGTCTCTCGCACTTCTTGCACACCATCTTCTTCCAGCAGTTTGGGCCATCATGTTTGCTCGACCCATAGTGGGAGCACTTCTGACGAGGTCGGTCTGGATCGGACTTGCTTCCGTTCCTTCCTTTCCGGTCTACCTGGTCGGATTTCGACCTGGTCTTCGGGGCAGGTCCCGCAACATAGACGTAACGATACTGGTCTTCATCCGACGACTCCTGGCTGGATTGACCCCCCCTTTCCCCTTCCGATCCCTTGATTTCTTCGGCTACGATCGCCTTGACCGCTCGGGTCGGTTTGGTCCAGGGCCTCTTGACCGGATCGGTCTGGGTCTGGGTCTTGGATCGGTAGCGACCTGATCCACCAGCACTCTTCGCCCTCATGCTACGCGTCTGCTGTAGCGTCCGTAGAGTCTGTTCAACTTCACCCGCGTCCCTAAGACGCAGCAGAGTAAGCTGGTCCGCCAGTTCTTGATCGTCCAGGGTACTAATGTAGTGACCCACATGTTCCAGAGCAGCACCGTTCGGCGGGTTATTCTCTTTAATTGTTATGCCGGCACGAAGTGCAGCCACGTTCAACCGATGCAAATACTCGATCGGTGTCTCGTCGCTCCGCTTCTGCATATGGTGATACTTGCGGGAACTCGAAAATCCGGAGTTACAATATTGCCCTTCAAACTCTGCACATAGCTGGTCCCGTTCAGACCGGACATCCCGACTTAACTGTTGGATCCAGTTGGCATCCGGTCCTTTCAACAAATACCGGAAGATCATACACTTTTCACTTTTCGGGGTCTGGTCTCGCAGGAACGCAGACTTGACCCGACCGAACCAAGACCGGACCTGGTCTTCATCAGCATCCTTGCCAGTGAAGCCCTTGAGGTCGGTCGTCGCGGCCATACGGATGCGCGGAATCGCAGCAGATCCAAAGTCGTAAGCAATAGTGGAGGCTAGGTTAGCCTTGCGTGGCTTGTCAGCGCCCGTACCGTCTGACCCACAGTGGTCGTCAAGACCGCCGACCGACTCCATGTCACAGTCACTTGTCTTACTTGGTCTACGCGGTCTGGCCGGTTGCGGCTTGCGCCTTCCCTTGCCGGTTGGTTTATCACTTCTAATAGGCTTATCCATAGATGTTACCGATTCCATATCCACATCTTTGCAAACATTGACACCTTGACAGGTAGACCGGTCTTGGACATGTGGGCGCATAGGTGGTCTAACCCGTTCTTCCACGAAACGTTGCATCATCGTCTCAAACATGGCTTGGACGTTGGCTGGCGTCATGGGCAACGTGTTGATACCCTCCTTTTGCGGAACCGAGGCCTGTGGAGCTCGCTGGGGCCCCGACTGGCAAGCAGCCCTTTGCTGCCGCATGTCCTTTTTTTGTTCAGACCGGGCATGGTCCACCCCCATGGTCATCCGCTCGACACCGTTCTCCAACTCTGATGAGCTGTTAGAAACTGGTAGATCGATTCATCATCGGAACCAATGTCAACAAGCTCTGTGGAGGCTTCGGCGACCTTCATTGCCGTGGTGGATGTTGGGCGGCGAACCGCCTCCACCAGTGGCACCAAACGGTCGTGGAGGTCCGACATCGACGCCTCCAGTCTCCAAGCATAAAATTCAAACCATTTATTGATACCGTCGGGGTTCTGCATTTTAATTCCAACCTCCGCCAACATCGCCACCAAATTCTTGACGAGAAGTAATGGTCGATCACTCTGGATCGGCTCGGTAGTAGGACCGAGAAGACGGTCGGGGATATGGAGGTCCAACACCCGGAAGACCTGGTTTTGGCGAACAAATCGCTTCAATTCAAAACCATAATACATCTTGTCCAGGTCTTGTTCGGTGATAGCCTCATCCCCGACCTTTGACTTTTCTTCGAAGTCGTCTTCGTCGGGTGGCATTCCCAGCCATTTTCTGGGCACATTGGGTACCTTGGGGACTTTAGGGAGGTAGACCGGATCGTTCCAGTCAGCCTCCAAGTAATTTTCATCTTTTAGTTTTCCATCAATTTTTTCATTCATACACATAGGATCAGGACCAAGGTCCTGATCCTTTCCGGAACTATAGCAAGACCTGCTATAGTCCCGATCGGCTCCGGTGGGAGCCTTTTGGGGAGAAAAAAACTTATTAATCCCGATCTGGTCCTCCGCCAGGCCAGATCGGACATCGTCATCTTTATCAAAAAGGAGAATGTAAGGCGATAGCCTTTCCTTACGTCCTCTCCAGAACGACTCCATATTCAAATCATTCAAATCTTCGAATCCAATTTTTGATGGAATATCAGCACGGTGATATCCACGATCACCAAGTGATCCGGGCACGCGCACCATTGTGGTGGAGCCAAGTTCGAAATCGAAAACATTAGCATCGATAACCTTACTACCACCATCGCGCCCAGCCTTCCAACTTTCGGAGGGGGTACTCCGCGGACCACCACTCGAGATCTGGTCCGATCGTCCGCTGCAAGCAGACGACCGGTCGTCATCAGAACCCACTTGGTCCGATTGTTTAGTGTCCATCTCACCTTGTGTACACGATGGAATGGGCTAGTTACACACTGGGTGGATCGGGATCGCAGATTGGATCGAAGAGGTCTTGAATATAGAAGACCGATCTGGGTAGGTATCTCTGGGGCGGAACTCTTCACCCCAGACACAAACAGACCAAAAACACTTCCAAGAGATAACTTCCAATAGGTCGATCGTCCAAACGATCAAGACCTGACCAATACGAAATAATAGAGGGTAGACCGACCGTTCCGGTCTAGCCCCTGACCAATACGAAATAAGACCAAAACCGGTCTAGTTCCCAACCAATATTAAAACAAGCCAATATGTCCGCGTAAAGACCCAATATGCTCGTGAAACTCCAAAAACGATATCTCCACGCCAAGACCAATCCAGTGAATAGCACGTTCCAAACGTACTTGAGTTGAGGTGTTGAGATCGCCAAATCGTACTCCCGTCGAGGGACTTCCGGTGGGCCAAAGTGCGCGTGCGGCGCGTCCAGACCGGGTATAATGGGCGAGAGGGGATAATTCGACCCTCTGCCCCCAAACACTCCGCTGCGGGCGGAGGTGACTAGTGTACGAAACGGGAAGAACGGTGACCCCTAGCTGTGGTGTGAACCAAGACCAAAGGACTTCTACTTAGAAAAATCCTGCAACCAAAAAACTTCTACTTTTTTAGGCAAATCCACAACTAAGAAACTACTACCCTATAGTCCCTAAATGTACCCACACAAAAATATGTAAAATACCCAGAGTCAGGTGACTCACCCAAGACCATCGTTCTTGATACTCCTTGAATTTGATAGGCTAAAAAGCCCCCCTTGTTTGGACCAATCGGAAACTCGACCAACTGCCTTGACCAAAAGTGACCAAATTTGTGGTACACTTCACCACAACTATACTCAATGGTTTTGATCGATCAATATTCCGTAACAAAGGCGCATTCACCAGACGATCCTTAAGCAACGAAAACGACTTTTCAGCATGCTTCAGTTGTGTACCATCCTTTAACTGTAGTTCGGTTAACTCATACAGAGATGCAGCTAGTGTTGCAAAATTATCAATAAACCGTAGGTAGTATATCAAACTTCCAGTGAATCTTTGAACTCCTTTTAATGTTCGTGGGAACGCCATTTTGACAATCGAGTCCAAATTGCGGGGGGATTCTTTAATTCCTTCTGCAGATATACGATGGCTCAAAAACTCAACACTGTGTTTGCCAAACGCACTCTTCGGTAAACTTATAGTGATCCGCCAATATTTAAATGATTCCAGGAGATTCTTAAGCATGGTGCACAATGTATTCCAACTGCTTGCACCAAAGGTAATATCATCGATATACGACCGCCTACCGATAATGGGCTGTTCATCAGTCATCACTACTTGGCCGTTATGAAAGACATCTTGTGTGATGGAAACATCTGTTTCCAACACATGTGCCTCTTCGTTGTCATTATCCATGTCTAACTTGCCGCCTAGCATTTTGCATTTTACCCCCATCTGTTGTTACCGCCGTACCATTGTCCACAAAGCGTTATCCACTATACGCTGATATATTTGAGGAGCGTTCTTAAACCCTTGAGGCATCCGAAGCCATTCGAATTGTCCTAAGGGACAAATAAATGCTGTGATCAACCGAGCTCTCTTGGTCTTCGGTATAGCCCAATACCCACTCGCATTATCCATTGAACACAACCATTTTACTCCCTCAAAATTGTCCAGTAAATCTTTAATTAACGGCATAGCATACACCATCAATCTCGTCTTCTCATTCACTGACCGGTAATCAATACACAGCCGTATGTCGGTTTTATTCTTTTTTAACACTATGACGATCGGGTATGCCCAAGCAGACTCCGAATACAGAATTAATCCAGCCCTCGTATCAATTCATACAATTTAGGTAATAGTGTAGGCGGTACTCGTCGTGCTCTTTGTGCAATAGGTGCATTGTCACCAACATCCACATCACAAACTACACATTTAGCTGTAGGTGGTAGCGCATTACCAGAACTTGTAAAACCATCAGCATACTCAGACAACAAGGCATGTAGATTATCTTCTTGTTCTTTAGTAGTAACTCCTGGTTCTCCTATGTCTGCAGTAGTCATATCTGGTGGTTCGATTGGGCTTTTATCTACTTCTGGAATGAGTGCCAGCTGTTTTTACATAGATTCAGCCGACATCTCAACTCTTTCGTGCAAATACACCTCTCTTTCCAATTTTGTCTGGTCCACCTTCATTGGATCTATTGCATCCATTACATACACCGCAGGAGGTTTATCTCCAACAATTCTCACTGCGTGCACGTTAGTCCAATTGATCGGTGTGTTAGCGCTTTCCATCACTTGTTTATGCACTTGTAGATACTCCTCTGACTTTAGATCTGCTTGTGTCATTAGCGGCAATGGTTCTTCCTTAGGAATCTGACAACTTTGGTCCTTCATGTTCAATATTACACCTGCCTTGACCAAAAAGTACGTACCCAGTATAGCTAGCGCCTGTGTATTGATACTAGCGACCCACATATCACAAGTGAAAACCACTGATGAGCCCATGCGAACCTTGACTGTAGCCACACCTATTGCTCCAAAGGTACTGTCAGTCACGCCACAAAAGCTAGTTGGGGTATCAAACATCCGAACCGCTACTTGTAGCTTCCGTGCCACATTGGTATGTAAAACGGATATATTGGCGCCTGAATCCAACATTAATGGTAATTCCAGATCATCAATGGCCCCATTTACATAAAATTGGGTTGCAGGCTGCTTTTCTTCCATTGGCATTTGCCATCCATCTCTTTCTCCCACATGTTTTCCACCAGTGTGACACATGCTGGAGCCTCTGTTACTTCATTACTTGTAATTCGTTCGTCTTGTGTCTTATCCTCAGTGGAAATAGCGTTTTTATTTGTTTTTTTTCTTGTTTTTTCTTCTCTTCTTGATCCTCATCCAACGTGAGTGATCCATCCACATAACATGTATCATTTTTCTTGGTTTTCTTCGTTTTTTGATCCTCATCCAAAGTGAGTGATCCATCCATACAATATGCATCATTTTTCTTGGTTTTCTTCGTTTCTTGATCCTCATCCAAAGTGAGTGATACATCCATACAATATGTATCATTTTTCTTGGTTTTCTTCGTTTCTTGATCCTCATCCAAAGTGAGTGATCCATCCATACAATATGTATTATTTTTCTTGGTTTTCTTCTGTGTGTAGGGTGACACCGGTGTCGTTTTAACTTTGTTTGACAATTCCCCCCCCCTTTCCTCTCGACAGTGGTTGCAATGCACTGTGGGGCTAGGCGTTTAACTGCTCCAATACTTGAGCATCAGTCAATTCCCCTGACTTCAATTTAGCACGCATCTCGACCATCTCTTCAATGAACTTCCGGCAATACTTTTCATCATGACCAACATTACCGCAATGCTCACACTTCACTAATTTCCAACAGTGACTTTTGTCATGTCCCCGTCGATTACAATGCTCACAGATCACGACATTGTCAGTATTGGGGGTTGTTGACGCTCGCACACTCTTGTCTTCATATACTGGTCGTGTCCGCTGTGCTTAATGTACTTCCCCGCCCATCGTATGCACGCTAGGTTTCAGGTCTTCATACATAGCATCAGCGTTCTTACGGGCAGCTACCTTCTTTCCGGGCCTCATAATCCACGCTTCATGTTTTATTAGTAGATTTTCTAGCTCCTCGATAGTTGAGAAGGTTATGTGTTGATACTGCATCTGTATGGTGCGGTCATGAATAGTATCAAAGAACTGTTGAATGTGTTCTTCCAATAATGATGTGTTGAACGCATGTCTCAAATCCATCCCTGCTCGCAACGCTGCTGCGTTTAATCGGTATAGATATGTGGTGGCCAACTCATCATGTTTCTGCGTAATCTTGAATACATAACTCCAGGCGACACTTTTTCCACATAAAACTTCTTTTGGAAAAGCGCAATCACCTTACTCCAGTCATATTTTACCGAATCTGCGAGTTGCTCATACCACCATGATGCCGTGCTTGTCAAGCTATCAACAAACACTCCCAGACGTTGACTATCATTCCAATGCGATTATTAGCCACATGTGAGAGTCGAGCGACCCAGGCCCGTGCACTTCCGGCATCCTGCCTATTCCCATCAAAAGGTTTTATCTCAGTGTTCTGGATGATGGCTGTAACAGGTTGAGGTGAGGGATCCCATGCGTTTGCACTTCCACCAGGTATACCATACCCTGGAGTACTATGAGGCATTCGTGGCTGCGTAGCCGGTGTTTGATATGAGGCACTAGACACCCCTCTCGGTATATTGGGTGTGCGACCAGCTGAAAAGACTGCCGTGACTTTAAATAATTCTTCCAAACTCAAATATCCATCTTGCATCATCTTCACCAAATTAGCTACCACTGGATCTTGTTTGGATGCAGCCATCCCTGAACCCTGTTCCGGTGCAGCCACCTCTGGACCTTGGTTAGGTGATGCCATCCCTGGTTCTTGTTTGATTCCAGCTGGTTTGGGTGTAGACATAATTTCAACACCATCAGATGAAAACTCCAACTTCTGCTTAGTTTTTGAAATCTTTCTGGGTCTCAACTGTCGTACTTCTTCAGACTCACTTCTGTCAATGAGCTCCAACATACCCGGGGTTTTAGACTCCCTTACCGGTGTATGTACAGTATCTGCTATTATGTAAAAGGTGGGAATGATATTGTCAGTCTCTTCCCGATATACCATTAATGATGTTTCCCATTGATTTTTTGCTAATAGCAAAGACATCATCAATCCAATATCTTCTGCGGTCCGTGCCAAATCGTAATCACACGCACTCTCAAACTCATCCCGTTTGATAATCTCGTACCCCAAGTTTGGAAACAAATCCTCCAGTGCCAGCACAGATGCTTGCAAATTCCCAAATGTGGTGAGATCGTCTCGCACCCTAAAGTTGGGTGCAGCCCGCTTCACCTTACGTATCTCGAATAATGAAAAACAACAGCTCGAATCACCTGCTAATTTAAGCACCTGTTGTTGATATTGCGTCATCTTTGCACACGCTTCAGAACATGTGTAAGTCCTGTTAGCATCATCATCTGAGTATTCCAGTGTAAAATGGAGATCTGGACCACCCTCTTGTAATACTAATGTCATTATGTAAGATTGAGTTTGATGTCGACGTTAGTCCCGGGTCGCGGCACCAGTTGTCGTGAAGGGGTTGAAAATTATTATAATTCCACGTAATTAACAACACAAAGAGTTATTAAGCCAGTCCTCCTTGTTTAACTTCCCGGGTACTTAATACTTCCGTCCGAGCCAACAAATCAATCAATTACACTTGGTGTGCACTTCACAAGGCTGTCCCGGGCTGCCCCCAACACTTGAGCACTTCAACAGGCTGCTGCTTCACTCACTAGGTCGTGTGCTCACTGAATTCCTTGTGTTACACTTGGTTTTTGTATGGAGTTTAAAAGGAAAGTTTTTTTTTTAAGTCGCCAGAGACCTGTGCAGTACAGGGGAAATTTCGTTCTATTAAGTGTTACTAACTCCTACATCAAAGTCAATCACTTTTCTCACCCACTACTTCTTGGTTACTTCAGCGCTGACTTCAATACTGGACTCTGGGGCCGTCGAATCCTCTGTAATTTGATTGATCAGATTTGCCGTTGCAATCTGGCCACCGCATCCTCTGAAACTTGATTGATCAGTTTGACATGGCCATCTGGCGGTCGCGATCTGGCCGTCGCACCCTCTGGAACTTGATTGATCAGTTTTGACATATTTGCCGTTGCAATCTGGCCGCCGCATC
>CM047592.1:8963998-8985043 GCA_026184515.1 Peronosclerospora sorghi
CCTCTGAAACTTGATTGATCAGTTTAGACATCGCGATCTGGCCGTCGCGATCTGTCCGTCGCGATCTGGCCAGTTTTGACATATTTGCCGTTGCAATCTGGCCGCCGCATCCTCTGAAACTTGATTGATCAGTTTTGACATAGCGATCTGTCCGTCGCGATCCGTCCGTCGCGATCTGGCCGTCGCACCCTCTGAAACTTGATTGATTAGCTTTGACATTGCGATCTGTCCGTCGGAATCTGTCCATCGCAGGTTGCTGATGATTGGTCAAAATCACTCATCCAAAATCAAAATACTTCATCACTTGAGAACATTCAAGACCATCCAAGCGATCGACCCAAGCAGCCGAGGGCGCCTAGCTTTTCGTTGGCTCTGCCTCTCAGTACGGATCCGCCGTTGTGCTGGTAAGCTGCGCCTATGTCTTGACTCCCTTATGCAATGCTAACAGTTCATCTTCACAGTTTGTTGGCCTCGTTATATCATGTGTCTTAGCGCCATTCGGTGATGCATTGTGACGCCGAGGGCGTATAACTTTTCGTTGACTTCACTGCCATGAACGAACCCGCCGTTGTGCTGGTAAGTTGTGTCCTTGTCTTGATTCCCTTATGCAATGCTAACTGTTCACTTTCACAGTCTGTTTAATTGATTTTTTGATATGCCTTAATGCACCTAGTTGTTGGACCTCTAATTAGGCAGTTATGATGCTGAAGACGCTCAACTTAGCGTTTAGAGTCACTGCTATGATGCTAGAGCTAAAGCAACTGTTTCGAAACATTGTAAAATGTGGGAAGCATTACTTGGCACTAGTAATGAATTGAAGCATCTTGTTAGAAGACAGGATCTTCGCACTACTAACAATGTTGCACTAAGTGTTCTTATTGTTCACTTATTGGAAGCATTGCACAATCTTTGTCACAAATATTCATTGTTTGAAGGAATCACCAGCGTAACAAACGTCATCGCGTTAGTATATAGAATTTGGAGAGAGAAAACGTACTAAGCATTGATAACTGCCATAGTTCATCTTTTATATGCTATAAATATAGGTTCCACTTCGCCACAGTACCGCAAAAAAAATATAATATGCTTCACCACAGCCACCCCTGATCCGCGTCCCAGCCGTACAGCGGTTGGGGCGGGGGTCGATCATGCCGTTGTCTGCCCTAGGTCATCTCTTCATTTCGTCGGGTCATCATCGATCATGTCGTTGGCACCACTATCACCCATCGATCGCCCCTTCCTTTCATCTGTCGATCAAGTTCGATCAGGTCATCATGACCATGCATTTCCACATTTTCCTCATCAAGTCGATCATGCAGAAGATCATGGATAGTGTTTCATCACTTGATCAGTCTATTGCTGATCGTGAGGAGGAGATCAAGCAGTTCTGGGAAAGTATAGCGCCCCTACGCAATCATGTCCGTGCGACGGTCAGCGATCTCCGAACCAAGCTGAAGGCTTCTTCGTGTGCCGATGGCAATTGTGGCTCGTCGAATTGCGAAAAGATGAAGGAGCTCATGAGTTTCGACGGCGGCTTCAGTTCCAGTCATTTGCAATCGCTTGCTTGGCACACTCGTCCCAGCTCGGGCACAAAAAGCAGCAAGCTGTAGCCGTGCAGGAATCGCTTCGGTTTTCAATGTCTTCAACCGACGATGTATATCATAGCATGCCACATCCACAACATCCGTTCTTGAAGCCACTAATCCATCTTTCACGTGCTGCCATTGGTACATGGACACACTGACCTTATTCACGTCACGACAATAGTGCATCTCCTCGTATCTTACACGTGTACACACCCACACGGTGCCAAAAACGTCTTGAAGAAGGAGGGGGGTCTCAAGAGGTGCTCGAGCCCCGCATTTTCACTGTCCATCTCGCTTTGACGAGTCCCTGTCCGTATCTTGACACACAAGTTGCGCGCTTCCTCTGACCGTTTGTCAATCTCATGAGCTGTAGAAATAAAAATTTTGGACGTCATAGCTCTGGTAACATGAGTGTACAACCCACATGACTCGAGGAGCTTGCGGCAGACCTCATTGCTTACAACGCGCTTAAGGTGCGAGCAATCTGGCGTTGATACTTGACCTTTGTGGGGGCGCCACGAGCACACAAGCGAAAAACGACAGCGCTTGCCACGGCTGATTGTTGCACAAACTTGTCAACCCCAGAAGATAATATACCGCCACTTCGCTCGAAGTAATCGATGGAGGAGTGTGGTCTTGCCAACATGTGAAAAGTGCCAGGACATTTTCGTATGCTTCCAGGGCATAGAACCAGCGCGCGACTTGGAGTCGATGTAGGAGGTGCACCGTGTTTTCCATTGGGAAAAACGTTCGCCACGACTTGCCACCTGCTTCGATCAAAAGGTTTCGGTACAACTCGGACGTGGCGTTGGTTTCTTGGCATCTCCAGCGACGCAGCAATTCCCACATGACTACCGCAAACAAGTCAAAGTCCCACGTGATTTGTGCCAAGAGACCAAGCAGTGCATCAATCGAAAAACACGACGCTGCATCATCGCAGCTCATCATGCCCCACACCAAATCGTAGTCACTAGCGGTCAACCACGCAAACCGGTGCGCAAAACTGGCCACGAGCGTCGTATTTGATGTCGTGGACAGCGGCGATTGTGGCTCCAGGATGGCATAAAAGACATCAAACGTGTCGTTCGCTGGAGCAGTCACAAGATGCGAGCGGCCCGAATAGATCAAAGACGTGTGATCAACAAGATCGAAGAAGAGCTGAAAAATGGCAAAGTCCACGGGAAGACAGAAACAACCGGGATGAGGCGATAGTTGTGAGAGATGGATACGTGGAGGCGCGTTCTTCCAGTCGACGAAAGCGCTGGAAATTGCATCTCGAAACGAATGCTTGGCATCACCGACAAGGACAACGATGGGAAAGGCAGTGGACGCGTCAGGGGGATCAAAAAGCGTCAAGAAAAGCGCAATCGCATCCACTGGAAAGAGAATGAGGCCCGACATTTCGTCTGTAGACTGAAAGTCGTCGAGTACTTGTCGAAGTGTAGCATTCACTCGAGCATCTTGGTACATGTACTGGGTTCTTGCCTCTCGTACGGGAGACAGCACAAGGTCCAGGTCAGCAAGGCGTAAGGTTTCTTGCTCAACAAGCGCTTCGTACACGACGACACGGTCCTCTTCTTCACGGACAACTGGGAACACATCGAGTGGCAATGAATCAAAGAAATAATTCCCAATCAACACGACGGGGCCATATTGCCCACATGCCACGTCCGCTGGGCAAGTAGGAGGTCGAGGGTCTTTCGTTTCGCGGAACTCCATGCACAAAGTCATGAGTATCAAAGAGGGCAAAGTCCTAGAGTCCACGGGCACGGAATAGCTCGAAACACGCCAGCTGCGCACGGGATTCAAGCACGTGAGCACTCAAATCCGTCGCGACAATGAGTGGCACGAGTCTTTGGGTTTGAAACTCGTCGTGGGCATCCACGAGCGCGGTAAAGTTACCGAGGAACGCGTGCAAGAACTTACACGATCCGATCGCAGCTTCCCACACAAAACAGTTGGGGGTTGACGACGTTGAGAAAGTGACCGAGGCCGCGTGGCTCATCAAAACGTCCATCGCTGTTCGTGCATATGCAGCAGAGAGAAACGAGCTGCTCGAGAGACCAAAGTGAAGGCCTTGGGCTTTGTAAAACTGCTTTTGAGTCGTCCAGAATTGACAGTGCGACACTCGCGACGAGTGTCGGGGACAAGTTGGTGCAAAATGGAAGGAGACGAAACACAGACGAAGACTCGTCGTGTGTCGTGCTTGGGGTCGTGCTCCCTTCCATGAGTGGATAAATGTGCTTCCAGAGCTTCCTTCCGCGTTTCTCCAACGCGACGAGCTCGTGCCGTACCCGCAGTCGACGGACAGTGGAGGCTGAAGCCTCGTTCGACTCGCTTCGTCCGCGTGTCCCATCCCAAACGCGACGGTAGCGACGACCAACTTCACTCTTCCTCGTTCAAATCCTGTACGAACCTTTTACTTTACTTCTGATGGCATTCCTGCATTGCGAGCAGGAAGCCAACTACATGCCACCGCACTTTGCTCTATGTCTTCACCGTCCTGTTTCCCTCCATCAGAGAAGAGTGCTGTCGCAAAGCGACGTGGGCCGTTACGTAAGAGCTGAGCAACCATCGAAACTGGCAGCAAGCGCACGAGCCAGCTCTTTAAGCAAATACAAGTCAATGGATCAGGCGAGAACACTCCTCGCTTATTTACCCCCTTCTGTTTCCCGTCATTACGATGTGGAACATCCAGTCCTGATTGACGTAAATGAATGTGAGATATTAGACGCGCTGCGATGGACATTTCATCCACATCTCGAGCAAACCGAAGCAGGTAGTAAAAGATGCCAGATGCGTGAAGATTTGGGATGATGGCTTCATTAGGTCGGACTAGAGGCCGAATCAAACCGAGAAAATTCTCAAATTTCAAGGCGATTCGAACAATCTAACAGTCCCACCAAAAATCGCAGCGTCTGGCCTTCACGCAGCCTCTCCTTAATCCAACTAATTGGAATCACACTCGAACCCTCAAAGTATGTGAGCCGCCCATACTTGGGAAATCATACGTCTTGATACATGTGTCCTTCCTCTTCTGCTGTATGACAATCAATCAGGCGGCTAAAAACACTCAAGCAGGTCTGCATAATCATGGACCCACTCCTGCCACCGCAGTGTTCAGCCACGACTGTCACACGACTCGGCTATTCTTCAAGCTGTACACTGTCATCATCGCGGTTGGCATACGTCGGCGAAACGGAACGTTTGGAAACAATCGAGCTCTCAGCACCGGACTCTTCTAATGCATAGATTGTTCTTTTTGCCAAATCTCGCTCGTCATCATACTCTTCGTCGTCATCGTCATATTCACTTCTATCATTTTCGTCATCACGATCTTCATCGTCAACGTCGCCATTATCATCTCCAGATGCTTCGAGTTCAGCCTGCACATCCGCGGCTGGTGCAACAATATATTCCTTTTCCAAATCATTCGGTCCTTGAAGACCAACTAAAGGTTTCACTTCACGGAGCAGATCCAAGACCATTGTCACGTTATCCCGTTCCCGCAAAAGTCGTGACACATTTAATGCACTCGAGAAAACACGATCCAAAAAGAGCATGATATTGCCACGGATTACTAATGTCCATCGTTGATCGTCCCCGTCTTTACATTAAGAGCGAGCAAGCGAATATCTGACTGGTCCACGTCACATGATACATCTACTAAGCACGATCGATCTCCGTGTTGCGATTCGGTTGTAGAAATGGCGCGATCTTCCTCAAGTAAGCGATAATACAGCAGTGTCATGAACTTTTCGACCCCCTCTACATCTTCTATCAACACGCCACGATCGTCCAACATGTTGGCAGGATAATATGGACCAACCTTACCTCGGTTTCTAGACACTCGTAATCGACACTTTGAACGAGCAAACAGGGAGTAGACCATGTTTTGCGCAAGCACGTCGCGTTCAGCAAGGTAATTCGAACTTTCAGGCTCAAAAATGCAGCGACATATATCCGAATTCCCCCGGTCTTGGGTCTTAGCATCAGTTGCAGCAGCGTACGCAGTAAGAACGCTACTGACATCTATCGTAAAGCGGACTTTTTATTAGGCTAAAATAGGGCCTAATGTTGGACATTTTATTAGGCCCATAGGGGGGCTATTATGACTAATATTAGGACCTAAATTAGGGGCCTGATAGTGGACGCAGATAGTGGATACAGTAGTACATAATTAGGTACCGCCATGTGTACCACGGTGGGTACGGTAGTACGTACCACCGTGGTTTACATAGACAGGATATAGAAGGGGAACGGAAGATGTGCTGATTACTTACAGTTACGCGGCGAACACCAGCGAACAAACAAGGAACAAGCGGAAAAATCAGGTCGACTGATGGACGGAAGGCGTTCCGAATGGACGATGCGGATTGGTTGAAAGTAGGAACAGGGTAGATCTAAGGGTTTAATTGCTAATATAGTTCTCCTTTTGCGTACGATCGCGCCAATCGCTTACAGGGACGGCAACTTAGGGCCTCCCTTCTACTATCAAACATCTCTACGTCCCGGGCGGGAGCACTTAGTGCATTTTTGGCCCACCGGTAGGCGTAGATCGTGAGAACTCACCCCGCAACTCCGCCCGCAGTGTCTGCGGTTCTTCGTTTAAAGGTTTTTGGTTTTGGGAACGTGATCGAGCAGTGCTCTCACCTCTTCCCCGTGAAATTAACGTTTGGCCCCTAGATTTCGGCTGCTTTAAGCGCCCCACGGGAACTCTAGGTGGATTTTAATATAAATACCTATTCATCATATAGTATAGGCTAGGAGCGCATTGATTTGGGCGTTCCTTAGCTGTTTGACGGCTTAGAGGCTCCGCGATCAGGCAGTGAAGACTTCCGCTGCCTGATCAAGTACCCCACCTACCGATCAACACCTGATCGACACTTTTTGTGAATCGTGATCGTGATCGCTGATCGCAAATCGCGCCAACTGCTATTTGAACGACTTCCGGTGCTTGATCAAGTCTGACCAAGGTATATTACGACTGGTCAGCAGCTTTTAGCCCCTGATCGATCCTTTCAGTACCTGATCGCACTTGCGATCAAGACACCTGATCGCATCTGCGATCAAGACAGAATATTGTGGATCGACGGTTATTAACGTCAGCCAAAGCCTGATCGCGCCTGATCGCGACCGATTGGCTTCGTTTCAGTACCTGATCGCGACTTGCGAGCAAGACCGAACACAACTGAACTACGGCTATTAGCATCAGCACAAGCCTGATCAAGCCTGATTACCACTGATCTACATCGTTTCAGCGCCTGATCGCATCGTACTGCCGCCTGATCTCACTTGCGATCAAGACGGAATACTGCTGATCGTCGGTTATTAGCATCAGCCCAAACTTGATCAAGCCTGATCGCGGCTAATTGACGTGGTTTAAGCACTTGATCGCACGTGATAACGCCTGATCGCATCGGTTGTATCGTCACAAGTTAGTTAATTCAATCTTGCACCAAGAATTCGCTGTGCGCTGTCCCCGCCACCAGAGGAGCGACCCACGCCTAGCCGTCGGGTACACAAGGTGAGCAAGAACACAAGCAGTCGAAGATATCCGGAGGACCCCCTTCGTTAGTCGGCAGTCTGGGCGCCGTGGTACCGCCTGATCAAGTCTCAAAAACTTCGATCAGCCGCTCCACCACAATGGTGCGCGTGCCCGGATCTTTGGGCGACGCGGGATATCACCGCGAATCTACGCAAGATAGCGCGGATGTGAAAGTGAAAACGGAAGCTGAAGCAGAGGTGAAAATCAAGGTGGAAAAGGAGGAGGTGGTTGTGACGACGGAAGGCAGTTCGCCGTCGTCATGCCTGAAGAAGAAAGGAAATGCCGATCATCAGGACCTGGGGAGGAATCCAGATGACGTTAAGGAGGAGAAGCCTCAACCACCTCCCGAGGCTCCTTCGGGAGCCCATGCGGATCATAACGCAAGTTATGATCGCCAAAAATACGTGTATATAATGATCCAGATTGGGATCCGATGGAGAAGTATTACAAGACCGACCAACCGAAGATGTTGATCAAAGCGCCTGGGTCGGAGAGCGACGAAAGCCGATCAAGTACGCCTTTAACGGAAGCCGATCTGGTAAAGACGTTTTACCAAAAGATTTACCGAGAGCACCTGGAAGATTACCTGATGACGAGCTCGATCATGAGCCTGCTCGGGGTCACGATCAACGGGAAGCTGAGTAGACCGGTCAACCAGACAATCACGAAGGGAAAAGATAATCTAACGATTGTGCTAAGGCTAATACGCCTGATCAAGCATTCTGGTCTGATAACAGGCGCCTACGATGCCGAGGAAGTATTCGATCAGGACTCCAAAGATCTGGCAGAGGCCACCCAGCTGTTGTATTCCCTGTTGATACCCATCGTGGGCGAAGCAGACGATAAAGATTTCCCCAGTTCACCACCACAATCCCCGTTGAAGATTGAGGCATGTCCGTCAATCAACGTAGCGGGACATTCGGGGTCATCGTGCTACGAATCTGCCCCTTCAGAGGGTGACGATCAGGGAATTGAGTCAAGTAGCGCCGGGAGTATGGAGCCCAAGATAACCAGAATGGAAGTTTGCCAAAAGGACAACTCCAAATTGCCGGTTGTCAAGACGGAACCTCAGTCTATCAAGACAGAAAACGATCAAGGGCCACAGTGGCAGATGTTTTTTGACAAAGCCATGAAGAAGTTTCTAGTTGAAGAGAGCATTAAGTGGGCACCTGAGGCCGTTGGCGCCAAAATCCATCTGCCAAATCAAGGAAGAGCTGTGTCGATCAAGGATGTCTATATGGAGTCCGTACACTCGTTTCGTGGTCAGCAGTCGAAACCAGATAGGTCGACGACGGTAAAAGATGTGGATATGGAATCGTGCACTCGTTTCACGATCAACGGTCTCAAATTGACTACGTCGACCCTGATAAACCGATCACACTGCCACGGCGAGCCACAGTGGCATCCGCGTATACTGGGACACCTGATCAGCAGCCAATTGCCAGAATTCGGATGTCTGCGATCAGCGATTTGAAAGAATTTTCGGGAAAAGAAGGGGATGAAGATCAAGCGAGGAACTGGATCAGTCGTCTCAAGTCAGCATTTATGCGCGATCAAGCTTCTGATCCTGAAAAGTGTCTAATCCTGGGCGATTTAATGAAGGGACCAGCGCGCAACGGGCATCGACAGTTGAGTAGAACCACCCGATCAAGTTGGGAAAGTCTCGTGGATGAATTCGAAGTACAATACTGTGGAACTGGTCAATCGGTATCCCGCCAGTATTATTATATGAAGCAGCGATCAGACGAAAGTCCTATCGAATATTTGCACCGACTAAATGTGAAGGGACTGCGAGCTAAGTTACCGATCAGAGATGGACCGCCCGAAAGTGTTCGCGAACATGTTCAACATTTTCTGGATACTCTGGCCAATCGCAAACTCGCCGATCATCTGGCTCTCCTACGCTTGGATCGTGCTTCGGACTTAGAAGAAACGTTGCGGGCATACGCACGAAACAAGTGGTATCAGTTAACAGCGGCAGTAGGCGCCAGCAGATTCCGCCCAAAATCCGGCGACGATCGAGCACTGGCCGCGACGCGAAAGTCTAGGGGCGTACGTGAGATCAAGGTAACGTCGGGGAGCGAAGAATCAAGTGCTGATGATAGTGGAAGTGATGGCGATCAGCGCCGCTATATGATTGCTACTTGCGCGATCAACCAGGGGCGCACGATCAGCCTGGCGAGTCACGATCAGGAAAACGAAGCGACTCCAACGCAGTCGATCAAGGGGCGATAAAGAAGTGCAGTCATTGTGGATCGATCAGACACGACAACTTACGTTGCTGGAAGCGCCTGACTTGCCTGAAGTGTGGCAAGAAAGGACACCCCACCGATCAATGCCTGTACGTCTGCCGAGCATGCGGCGAGATTCACGATACGGGGAAGTGCCCTATGGAAGAATTTTACAACCGCATCCGCCAGTGGTATAACCCTACCAAGCATGCAGGACTGTTGCCCAAGGAAGCCGAAGATTTGTTAAACTAGGACGCTCGCCAGGTCTGAATCTGGTACGAGACGAGCGTTCTAGTTTGTGTATTTTTGCATTTGTGGATAAGAAGGCTGATCGAGTAGCAACAAGAGATAAGGAAAAACGCGATCAGCTTGATTTACCACGTTTGGCTAATTTCCATGTTGATGAGTTTTTTTGATCACCTGTGATCATGGAAGTCGAATTACTTCCAGGCGAATCACGTGGATATTGGAAATATCACTCGCCAAAGAAATGGTTCAAGCAATCCAAGGCGTGTGGAAAAAACAATAACGAGCGAGCTATGATATTATTTGATTCTGGTGCCGAAGTGTCGATCATCGACTCAACCTTTGCTCGTATGGTGGGTTGTCGGATTGACACGAGTCAAACACAAGAATGTGTCGGCATTGGGGAAAGTGCATACCAATCAGAAGGACGTGCAAAAATCAAGATCACGCTAGCGGGCTCATTGGTTTATTATTTCCAGGCATGGGTGGGCAAACTTGTTGGTCAAGATGCCATATTGGGTATGGATTTCATGATACCAGCTGGTGTTCGATTAGATATCGCTCATGGCGCACTAAGTTTACCTGACGAAGTGATCATCCCAATGGAGGGACGTCGACAGTTGTATGGGTCGAGCGGTAATTATATGAAGTTCGATCAGTATGAACAGATCCCAGTAGGTCGATCAGCCGAAGTACGAATTTACGATCAGCGATCTCGCAAGTTGTGGATTACTCGTGGAAGAGATTGGGTCCCCACTATCACTAGGGGCGCGGGCAATTTGAGGTATTTACGTGTTACGAACATCGTCGATCACCCCATCATTGTTCAAGAAGAGAATATTTTAGGTATTTGGATGAACAAAGATGATGTGCCTCGCCGCCCCGGATTTGTTTCGATCGGGTCCAACCGTTACAAAGAGTGGCAAAATCTGGCATATCAAGCCTCCACCGATCTGGTATCTGACGATCAAGAAAGTGTCGATCAGGGTCCATTAGTCGAGAAGAAGGATTATCCAACTCCTCGAAGTATCTTAGTAAGTCCCACGGACACGATCGTCGCATCTGTAGCGTTGGTAACAGAAGGGGCGCAAAAGGTGCAGGGGGTGCAAGAGCGGTGCGATCAGGGGCCGGACGGGGAAGGTCCAACCCTCAATCATGGAGTTGAACAGCCTGTTTCAAGCGATACACCTACTCAAGATGCGTGTAATCACCCTGTCTCAGTTAGCCCCAGCGAATTCGACGTGACACCTATTGACTATAAGGTTTGTTATCACGAAGGTGGAGATTTGTATGTGGAAGAATTGGAGAAGCAGCTTGCTACGTTACCCGAAGTTTCTGCAAGCACCGAAGAAGTAACCAAAGATGATTTGCTAGTCGGAGATCCCACAGTCAACACAGTGGAGGATATAGATCAACTTCGCGAAATAATTTGGGCGAAAAAACATTTGTTGATCGGGAAGGGAAACGCGCTACCCCCCGCTGCACGAGGAGTTCTTTGTGATATCGATGCGGGTAATGCGCGCCCGATCGCCCAAAAGTGCCGGAAAGTGGCCCCACAATTTCGCGAGAAGTTGTCGGCCCTGATCAAGGGCTTGCTAGCAACTAAGATCATTCAGCCGTCAACGTCACCCTGGGAATCGCCTATAGTGATCATCGTGAAAAAGAATGGGGTCGATATACGTCTACGCATCGATTATCGCGCGGTGAATCAACTCACGCGTTTAATGGTGTACCCAATGCCCCTGATCACCGATCTACTCGAAGATTTGGATAAAGCGTTGTGGTTTTGCTCTTTGAATATGGCGAGTGGTTTTTGGGTCGTGTCTATGACCGATCGAGCACGTCAAATTTCGCCGTTTGTCACTCCATTTGGATTGTTTGAGTGGAATAGGATGCCCTTTGGCCTCAAGAATTCTCCGCAAATTTATCAGCGGTTGATCGACAATGCACTATATGGATATCTTAGGGTCAAAGACGGTGCAGATGAATCAGCTGACGTATTTACAGCAGGAGAACCCGACCAAACGCCGGGCCCGTCTGTGCTGCAACGGCGATCATATATCGATGATATATTAATCCCTGCACCTACTTGGTCCACCCTATGCGATAAGGTGCGGCACTTGCTGGAAAAGTGCGATCAATGGAATTTGTCGATCAGCGTGGCTAAATCGTACTGGGGTCGAAGCGAAGTGCCCTATTTAGGACATCACGTCTCTTGCCGCGGGTTAGAAACAAATCCAAAGAACCTGGACGATTTGATCAATTTGCCTTTCCCTGGCACCTTACGTGCTATGAAATCGTTCTCGGGAAGCCTAAATTACTATCGTCGATTTATTGAAGATTTCGCAATTTATGCCGCCGTGCTTTACGAATTGAGGGAGATAGATTATCAAGAGTTGAAGAAACGATCACATAGTGAGGCGGAATCAAATCAAGAGGATGATCGACTAATTAGATCAAAAGTGGCATTCAGCATGCTGAAGGCAAAGATTGCATCAGCTCCAACCCTGCGACACTTTGACCAGGACAAGACGCCGGTGATCGTGGTTTACGCTAGCAAGTGGGCAGTATCTGCCGCTCTAGTACAAGAATACGATTAAGTGTATCATCCCGTCGCATTTGCTAGCCGAACGTTGAAAAGTGGTGAGCTGAATTACAGCCCCGTCGAAAAGGAAGTTCTGGCGCTTTTACGAATTTTGGATGTTTATTTCACGATGCTGGTCGGAAAGACGATCATCGTTTTATCACGTCTATCTACATTGAAGTGGTTACTAACATCCAATGGGTTGGACGGACGATTAGGTAGATGGGCTGCGATCCTATCACAGTGGGACCTCGAGATCAAGAAATGTATGCATGGAGAAGAGGAGGTGCTAGGGGAGTTAGCCGCAAGCATCACCCCCCGCACCGAAATTGATGAAGCGTTGGTCGCGATCACACCGAAAAAACAACCGCGGCAGATGATAACACCTTTAAAAAAGTTGAAGAACTTTACGTGATCAGTTTTGATGGATCGGCAAGTGTCAAGCGACGTGTGGGTGCATTTGGTGCCATTGTGTGGAAGTTACCGGAATGGAAGATTATGATCGCGATCGCCGATCATGCACCGGATATCACGGTGAATAAAGCAGAATACCACGGGTTGCTTTTAAGTCTGGACTTGTTGGCACGATATCCCAAAGGAAAGGTGATCGTGTGTGGGGACTCTAGTTTGGTGATCCGGAAAATGCGAGGAGAAATGGAATGCAAATCTCCGATGGTGAAGTAATTACAAGTGCTACAGCAGCGTGCATTTAACCTCCTACGCGAGTGGAGTGATCATGATTTGGTACATGTCAAGAGAGAGTGGAATAGGAGTTCAGATCACATTACCACCATGTCTATGAAGGGTGGAACAAGATTTGAGATCGAAGATGAGAAACAGCTGGAAGGATTAGTTGATCTCAACCGTCTACCCGAAGTAATCACATGGAACGAAGATCAATCCGCCCCGCAAGTGCTAGTGACGACCCGATCACGTAACCACCAGCAACCACGACCGTCAACATGGACCGATGTACCAGTAGCCGGAATAAGAATGGAACGGGTGAAAAAGGCACAGGATGAAGAGAAATGGATCCACGATTTGCGGTGTTATCTGTACGGTGACGTTATCCAATTGAGCGCAGACGAGGTGAAGGAGTGTGCGAAAATTGCTGACAACTATGATGTTGACGAACAAGGATTATTGATTTACTGTGGAAATGCGGCTAAAAGGAAAACCGGGGATGATCAGGATGATCAAGATGATCGCCGATAGTCAATTAAGCTGGTACTACCCGAGACCTTGCACGCAGATGTCCTCCACCACTATCACGTGAGTTTGGAAGGAGGACACCAGGGTATAGGCCGCACCTATCAACGGATTAGACGGTACTTCCATTGGCGGGGTATATTCCGCAGCGTGCAAAGATTTGTTGGACAATGTGTGGATTGCGAAACCTGGAAGGGCCAGCCTACGATCAAGGGCATGTCGCCGGGGAATATCGAGGCCACGTACCCGTTCCAAGTGATTGCCATGGATTACATACCGTCACTGACTCGATCAACTGATGGGCATACGGAACTGCTGATTTGGGTTGATCTGTTCACGGGTATGGTGATCGCGAAAGCTGGATCATCTCGCACAGCGCAGAAAGTCGCCGAAAATTACGAAGAGTACGTGTTCCGACGATTTGGTGCAAGTGAGGTGATCAGCCACGACCGAGAGCCTGGCTTTATGTCGGAAGTATTTCGTGCGTTTAACAAGATCGTGGGACAACGGCAGAGTGACACTATGGCGTATCGTCCGCAGGCAAATGGCAAGGCAGAAAGAACGGTGCAGACGATTACGAGGGCCATCAAAATGTATTTGTCAGATGTCTGCCAGAAGGATTGGAGTGCATACGCAGAGCGGCTGGTTTTTGCGTTGAATTCAACCCCTGATCGCATTCGTGGAGAAACGCCCTTTTACTTGGCGTATGGGTGGGATCCACGATCATCGCTGGAATCGACATTGCAATTAGGTGGAGTTCGACGCAAGGACCGTGATGCTCGCCGATGGAGGTACAAGTTGCAGAAAGATTATCGACTCGATCGTGATCAGGTGAACGTTCGATTACACCAAGCGATGGCTGATCGATCTGAAAAGCACAACGATCAGGTGACGCCACACAAGATCGAGGCTGGATCAAGGGTCTGGCTATACCTTGATCGCGTTAAAGAAGGGTATGCAAAGAAACTGGCGCACATGTGGCATGGACCCTTCAGGGTCGATGAGGTGATCGGTGATCATGCTTCAAGATTGGTTACAGCTGGCACGGACTATCGCATGCTCCCCGTGGTGCGCCTATCCAAGTTAAAATTGGTTAAGGAGTTTCCAGATCGCCCTACCGCAGTGTTAACAGCTGGGATTGAAGAGCGGTTCGACTTTGACGAAGCTTTGCTACCCGAGGACATCTGGGAAAGGACGCTAGATCCAGACGAATTTGAAGTTGATCGCGTCACTGATGTTCGATCTGGTCGAAAGACTAGATATGGAAGGACGCTGCGTGAGTATCAAGTCTACTGGAAGGGTCATACCGAGCCGTCATGGGTAGACGAGGCGGACTTGAACTGTGATGCCCTGATCAAGGACTTTGAGAGAAGGTTGATCAACCGACATCGGTTTGATGTAATGCAAGTGGATGAAGAGTCCCACTAATGTGTGATCAGCTGATTGATCAGGGAAATCGTGATCGACGAAGCTCCCAATGGATGACGAAGTGATGATTGACTGTAAATGGTGTTATAGCGATGGATATTGTGAATTAAGGTGATGGAGTAACAGCAGATGAACCGACAGAAGACAGATTTATATGCAGCATGAAAAAGTGACGAGGAAACAGCTGGAAGTGGTATGATCAAGAGTGTTTATTGATTGAAGAGAAATGATCAGCCGACTACGTGGACGCTTGGGTGGAGATGAAGATCTTGAATGTTTCTGCGGCGTTTAGGCGAAGAAGCCACGCGGCTGATCGTGCCGTCTGGAGAATCATCTTGGCCGGCAGACGATGTAGCCTTATCGGCACTTGTAAGCGCAATGTCGGCAGCTGGGACGCTCTGCATCTGGAGTGACAGGTCCGCAAAATGAGTTTGAAGGCCAGAGTGGTATTTTCACAATCGCTCGATCTCAACTTGTGCCTTCTGCAGCTGATCACGTAATGTATCGCGGTCAGCGGAGACTTGATCGAGTTGACACTTAGTGACGGCAAGTTCATCCCCCCCAGCTTGGCATTGAGCTGCGATACCCCTCGACACGATCAGCTATCTCTTGTGCCTGGGCCGCAACGGCAGCAAGGTCGTCCAACTGCAAGCGGTATGACTTGTTCTCCTTCCGGAGGCGATCACGTTTTTCTTGGTATCTCTTGGCTTTCGCGTTAAGTTTCAACGCTTTCGTGACCAAGTGGCTGTTCCTGGAGACGGCCTGATCATGCTCGGCTTGAAGCTCGTCCAAGCGCTCTCGAAGCTGGGACAGTTCAGCTGCTTGATCAGCGACTGTATCTTCCAATACTGCTCGCGAGTAGCGCTCCTTGTCAAGGCTGTTCTCCAGATCACGGATCTTGATGCGCTGGTTCTCCAAGGAGTTTTCTTGACCAGCGATGGTAGCTTGGGCAGCAGTTAAATCGGGACTTGGAATCATTTAGCGCGGAGTTGACGACGTCACGTAGTGGCCCAAGTTGGCGAAGGGCGACCTTCTCTATCTCGACATTATAGTCCGTGGGGATACGGCTGGCGCTGGCGAGCTGCTGTCAAAGCATCGCGACGGTGTCTTCACTCATAGCGAGCGAGTTGGATAGAGTGGCGACTTCATCATCAAGTACACGAAGTGCCTCCCGCAGGATATGCGATTGGTAATCGCAGCGATCACCTGATCAGCCGCAGCACGATCAGGGGAGGGGCAGAAGTGTCAGCAGCATTTGCTGGGGCGCCGTCCGTTGTCGCTCGCATGAACGAAATGTGGAGATGCTTGATCAAGGAGGCCTGAACGCCGATGTCACGGTTGGAGGAGAGTAGCGCCCGATCGCGGTGTGTACCACCCAACGGTAACGACCTGATCGATTGTGGCCAAGCGATGGGAGAAAGGGCAAGGTGATGGGTGTTGATCGCCTGATCAAGGATGCCATCATGTAATGGTTGAAGGCAATACGGATAACGGTGGCATGATCGACCCTCGACCCAACCGCTGTACGGCTGGGACGAGACTCAGGGGCGGTTGTCGTAAAGCGTACTTTTTATTAGGCTAAAATAGGGCCTAATGTTGGACATTTTATTAGGCCCATAGGGGGGCTATTATGACTAATATTAGGACCTAAATTAGGGGCCTGATAGTGGACGCAGATAGTGGATACAGTAGTACATAATTAGGTACCGCCATGTGTACCACGGTGGGTACGGTAGTACGTACCACCGTGGTGTACATAGACAGGATATAGAAGGGGAACGGAAGATGTGCTGATTACTTACAGTTACGCGGCGAACACCAGCGAACAAACAAGGAACAAGCGGAAAAATCAGGTCGACTGATGGACGGAAGGCGTTCCGAATGGACGATGCGGATTGGTTGAAAGTAGGAACAGGGTAGATCTAAGGGTTTAATTGCTAATATAGTTCTCCTTTTGCGTACGATCGCGCCAATCGCTTACAGGGACGGCAACTTAGGGCCTCCCTTCTACTATCAAACATCTCTACGTCCCGGGCGGGAGCACTTAGTGCATTTTTGGCCCACCGGTAGGCGTAGATCGTGAGAACTCACCCCGCAACTCCGCCCGCAGTGTCTGCGGTTCTTCGTTTAAAGGTTTTTGGTTTTGGGAACGTGATCGAGCAGTGCTCTCACCTCTTCCCCGTGAAATTAACGTTTGGCCCCTAGATTTCGGCTGCTTTAAGCGCCCCACGGGAACTCTAGGTGGATTTTAATATAAATACCTATTCATCATATAGTATAGGCTAGGAGCGCATTGATTTGGGCGTTCCTTAGCTGTTTGACGGCTTAGAGGCTCCGCGATCAGGCAGTGAAGACTTCCGCTGCCTGATCAAGTACCCCACCTACCGATCAACACCTGATCGACACTTTTTGTGAATCGTGATCGTGATCGCTGATCGCAAATCGCGCCAACTGCTATTTGAACGACTTCCGGTGCTTGATCAAGTCTGACCAAGGTATATTACGACTGGTCAGCAGCTTTTAGCCCCTGATCGATCCTTTCAGTACCTGATCGCATCTGCGATCAAGACAGAATATTGTGGATCGACGGTTATTAACGTCAACCAAAGCCTTATCGCGCCTGATCGCGACCGATTGGCTTCGTTTCAGTACCTGATCGCGACTTGCGAGCAAGACCGAACACAACTGAACTACGGCTATTAGCATCAGCACAAGCCTGATCAAGCCTGATTACCACTGATCTACATCGTTTCGGCGCCTGATCGCATCGTACTGCCGCCTGATCTCACTTGCGATCAAGACGGAATACTGCTGATCGTCGGTTATTAGCATCAGCCCAAACTTGATCAAGCCTGATCGCGGCTAATTGACGTGGTTTAAGCACCTGATCGCACGTGATCACTCCTGATTGCATCGGTTGTATCGTCACAAGTTAGTTAATTCAATCTTGCACCAAGAATTCGCTGTGCGCTGTCCCCGCCACCTGAGGAGCGACCCACGCCTAGCCGTCGGGTACACAAGGTGAGCAAGAAAACAAGCAGTCGAAGACACCCGGAGGACCCCCTTCGTTAGTCGGCAGTCTGGGCGCCGTGGTACCGCCTGATCAAGTCTCAAAAACTTCGATCAGCCGCTCCACCACACATCAATATGTTGAAATCAGCTTCTTCGCCAACGTCGCTGCGCCATAGTCACTTTCATAGGACCGCATTTCAATTTCATGGCATAATGTTGGTACAATGCAATATCTGTCTCTTGATCGAAGGGCTGATCCGACACCATGAGTGCAAACAATTCCAAGCCTGGCGCTAGAACATGTGCGTCTGCAGAAACGCTTATTACGCGAGTCAAAGGGATCTGCATCTGCAGTCGTAGGGTGTGTGTGTCTTCAACGGCTTCAGAGAGCTGGCAACGGATCAGAAGATGGAGTTGTCGACCTCGCACCTTTGGGTGTGTCTCAAGTAGAAACTGGTCAATCAAAGCAGCCTGCAGATCCGCAACAGCATTCGAACTCATTCTTTCTTCGATCACTTTTCTACTTAAAAGCTGCTTTATCGCTTTTTGCGAATTTGGAGCACCTTGGACGCTAGAATCTCAAGAAGCGTGTTCAGCGGCTGACTACGGTCACGAAGCGACCACGAGCTGAACCAAATGGAAACCAAGGCGCGATCTACCATGTACAAACCCGGCTGCGTCGACAAACGTAGTGCAACTTCCTGCTCCATATCACATCGCTGTAACAATTGGCACTCAACTTCAGCCTCAATCTGTCCAAAACTTTGAAGTAACGTTTCTTTCGCATAAATCGACTTTTAAAACGTGACCCAGCGCTTTTCCCACAATCTTAACTCGAACTTCACGTCTTCAACCACAACACACCCGGCTTGAGTCTTGGAAAGTGCGCGAAAGTATTCTTCCTGGGCTTCATGGACGCAGCCAAGGGCTTCTAATGTCAGCGCTGTACGGGTTTCAGACTACGCGACATTTTCAATACTTAATCCAATGCGCAAATCGTCCTCACTCAGTTGTTTGTAGATAGTACTGAGAGCATCAACCCATCGTAGACGGCTCTCGACACTAAGATCCGATTTCTCCATGTGAAACTCACAAAGCCTCAGTGCGTAACTCCACACGTCATATTCGTGCGTAAAACGTCAGGTGTCGCCTTGCCTCTTTCCTCAGCACCAAACCTCCCCATAGCCGCATTGAAAAACGCTTGCAGCCGTGGGTTCTGTTGTAACTGATCATGACTTCCTCTTCACGGCTGCGAACTTGGCTTCATCCTTCTGGAAGATCGTCACTCGGGTAATACGATCAGCACTGCTCGACTCCACTTCAGACGCATCGCTCTCGGAAGGAGCAGATTGGTTGATTGACTAGTCCATTCAGCTTGCGCTCATCGTGACCTTGAGTAAGCCCATGATCGAATACGTCCATAATCAATTCTTCAGTTCCTTCATTTAAAGCGTCCTTGCTAGATCAAATTCTGATGACGCCTTACTTGACCGACTTTCGTCGCTCTCCGAACCAGGCGCCTTAAGCAACGCCTTCGGTTGGTCCGGGTAGTAGTATTTCACCACCGGCTTCTAATCCAAATCATTATACACACATGCTATAGGCGGATCACATTGCGTTGTGATCCGCAGGGGCTCCCGAAGGAGCCTTGGGAGGTGATCGAGGCTTTTCCTCCTTTATGTCATCAGGATACCTCCCCAGGTGCTGATGATCAGCATTTCATTTCTTCTTCAGACATGACGACGGCGAACCGCCTTCCATCTTCACAACCACCTCCTCCTTTTCCATTTTGATCTTCAATTCTGCTTCTGATTCCGTTTTCACGTCCGCATCAGCGCCATCTTGCGTAGAATCACGGTGATATCCCGCGTCGCCCAAAGATCCGGACACGCGCACCATTGTGGTGGAGCGGCTGATCAAAGTTGTTGAAGATTGATCAGGCGTTACCACGGCGCCCGGACTGCCGACTAACGAAGGGGGTCCTCCGGTTGTCCTTGACTGCTTGTGTTTCTGCTCACCTTGTGTACCCGACGGCTTGGGCGTGGGTCGCTCTCCAATGGCGGGGATATAAACACGGCAATTACTTGATGCAAGATTGGGGAAACTTGTAACAAAATGTCCTATGTGCTGATCAGGCGTGATCAGGCGCAATCAAGTTTGAATCATGTGCGATCAGCCTTGATCAACAGTGATCAGGCTTGGGAAGGCACTAAGAGTCGTCGATCAACGGTGATCAGACTTGATCAGGCTTGATCAAGTACTAAAAGTCGCCGACAGCTAGTCGGCGCGAGTTGCGAACAGGTGATCGCAGGTTGCGGGTCGCAGATAGTCGATCTTGGTGGTGATCGGTGGAGGGGTACTTGATCAGGCAGCGGAAATCTTCACCACCCGATCGCCGAGCCTCTTAAGCTTAGTCCGCTAATATAACGCCCAATATACTATGTATTCCAAGCTTAAGCCTAAGTAGAGGGTCGATCAGCGACGGGCTGATCGACATTTTCCACTAAAAATCCGCTTAGAGTTCCCATGGGGCGCTTATAGCAGCCGAACTCTAGGGACGAAAAAACGTGGACCAATGGGGGAAGAGTTGAGAACAACTTCCCCAAAAAAACCTTTACGAAATAACCGCTGACACAGCGAGTGGAGTTGAGGGTGTGTTCCCCAGACCTTTACGTCTGACGGTGGGCCAAAAAGTGCACTACGTGCTCCCGCCCGGGATGTAAAGGGTGCGTATTCAAAAGAGAGGGAGGCGCGAACGCCTCCCCCTCGGTGATCTTATCGATCGGACGCAAAAGGAGAACTTAATTAGCACTTATATCCTAAAAACTACCAAAAAACTAATATCAGCCAATCAGAACTACCCATCCCTATACGCCTCGTCGACCAGTCGACCTGATTTTCGCTTACCGTTAGGTAACCGTATCAGTCGTCGCGTCATCACGTTGGGTACCTGTACCTAACCGTCCCTTCTCACGACGCCCCGTCTATGTTCCGTCCATGTCTGCCGACAGTTGTGCCGACTGTTGTACTGACTATTGTGTCAACAGTCGTACCGGCTATTGTACCAACTATGGTACCAACTATGGTACCAACTATGGTACCAACTATCGTACCGACTAATATATCGCCTATTGTACCAACTATGATACTGACCACTGTACCAACTATGGTACCGCAAAAAAAAATATAATATGCTTCACC
>CM047592.1:8985053-9022782 GCA_026184515.1 Peronosclerospora sorghi
CCCCCCGCCACCATATGCAGCAGCCACGCGTAAGGGGTCGTGGGGTGAAACATCCACTGTACCTCCTAATAATCATAACGACGACAGTCGTCAGCCTCTCACATACTCTTTCTACCATCTACAGCACGTACCACAACATAAATTCACTTCAAAGCAACTGAGATCTTCGACTGCTATCTTCGCGTCTACTCGTTCCGCTAAGAAGGCCACGAGATCCGCTGCTTTTGGTGGATGCACCTCCTCGATATTGGCCGCCATAAAGACACAAGCGAATCCCATGATCCGCAGTTTTCTCTGGATATGACGCACGTCTTCGCGGTAGCCAATCACATACGATTCTGTAGCACTGGTGACGCGAGGACGGATCAGAACCTGTGCGTACTGGTTGACAATGCGCAGTCTGTCGCTGGAGAGCGAAATGCGTGGCTGTCTCAACGATCCAACGCCACGTAAGGCCAAACTGCGATACCTTTCCGCCGGTAGGCAAAATTGGAGCGGCAAATGACGCACTGAGTCCGGAGAGTGCGGCATGTTGAAAATATTCACTATGCCGGTTTGTTCCAATAAAAATGTATATGTTTTGTCCCCTACTCCGGCTCTTACACACACACCCCACATACATAAAAAGGGGAAGGGGTGACCTGGAAATGCCTTCAAAGTTTATGACATCACTCTTTTATAAGGGCAATGTTATTTCCACATCCCCTCAACACTCGTCTTATTTACACACCAGAGGCACTATGGTAGAAAGAGGTCACCTAGACCAAATACCCACGGTAAGCAGTGAAAAAAGAGACATAAGCCCCTACCATCAAACAACAGAGGATGTTGGGGCGATCAACATCCTAAAGCAAACAGATACCGGGGTCTCTCCTGCTAAGTTATCCTCCGAAATTGCGTACAAAGATGACTGTCTTTCATGTTAGGACCCTGGAAGATGTTCACTAAGATTGCACGATGAGCAGATCTACATCCTCGTTCCAAACGATGAGAGGGAGATAGTAGTGAACAAACAAATATCCAGATTACAAGCACGTGGCATTGGAACGAGTGATCAGCTAAAATTCGGTGCTTTGAAGCGCGGAGGAGAAAGTCTCTTAAAACTATATCCTCTTATTATCGTTTAATTTGGGAATATGCTGGCGTATTCACACAAGAAGTTCCATGCGATCTCAAAAACGTTAAAGGGACTCGACACAATTCTTCGTGCCAGTGCAAGCTCCGATGCCGCGTAAGGATGTCTCATGGATGGCATGAACTTTTCAGTGCTCTCGATTTTATTAATAGACGACACCAAATCCTAATGCGTATGAAGGATGTACCTCTACGGCGTCAAGCATCGCAAGCGGCATATTTTAGTAATGACTTGGTGTTGAGGAACACCCTGCAACGTTCAGCAGATGTGCTCTACAACTATTACGCCTGGTGCGCAAATTGGTACCAAGCCCTCGATGAATTATTCATTCAAAGAAAGGGTGAACGTAGGATGATAGACGTAGATGTTCACAAAAGGCACGTCAAGTGTTAGTAATAATGCCTAAACATAAGCCTATGCAAACTTAAACAAGTGCACCTTTTGATGATTTGAAACACCAGCTATTGGTTGCTTTGTCAGCAAGAAAGTAGTTTGCTCTGATCAAGAGAAGCTCAGAGTGATAGTTAACTGACTTGAGTCAAATAACGTCAAAGATCTTCGCAAGTTCCTTGGCTTGGGAACATACCAGCATAAACACTCAAATAATTATGCAGGGCGCATTCGCCCTCTTTTTTTCTCAACTTTTGAAGAAGACGTTGAGTGTCATTGGACGTACCAATACCAAGAAGCTTGTGATTTGTTTAAACAAAGCTTGGCTAAAGCATCGGTGCTTGTAATAGCCGATAAAGATAACATGTTCCACCTTTTTTGTGACACGAGCGATTTTTCCATCAGTTGTGCACTGATACGACGATCATAACAACTATCATCGCATAATATTTTATCAGTTGCGTTAACTGCGCCTAGCTGAGTGCAACAACTAAGTGTATGAGAAGACCCTTTGCCATAAAGTGTACACCGACCATGGTTCTTTAGGCGGTCTTAAGTTCCCCACATACTTAGCAAAATATTGCTCATTGACTATGATTCTTTACAGAACTCAACAGGATTGAGTATAAATCATTAAAATTGATGATGGCAGCGCATGCACTATCACAACGGCCCAATTACCATCTTTAATCGAACAGTGCGAACAAAATACTGCACACAACTCGCCCCTTGTACGGCAAGTGCAACAAGCATATGGCACAGACGAAGAGACCTCTATTGAGTGATGACTTAATAATTATTCAGAGGAACTGGCGGAACTTTTACAGAGTTCTTGCACGCAATTGTGCATTTGTATTGATTCTTCAATGTTCTGCCACTATACAGCACATACCAACAAAATGAATCTCGCATCGTTGTTCTCAATCATGATGATATCAAATATGGAATTAGTTTGAGACTCATGATGCGTCGATATCGGGGCAGCAAGGTCAAAAGAAGACATTCAGTTTCTCGTACGTGACGGAATGGTTACGCATGTACACACACTTGCGAGGCTCTACAGCGAATAAAGCCTGCGCAATCTGCAGTAACCACTCAATCTTTGCTGGTTCCGACAGAATGTCGGAAAACCATCTCTGTGAACATTGTTTTTCACCCCAGAGAAATCGGAATACAGGTCATTGCAGACAGATTCAGTAGGATGGTACACATTACTACGGTGTAGATAAATATATCCGCCCAGGAAACGGCGCGAGTATCCGTCGATATGGAATTGATATCGCCTGTAATGCATGAAAAATGTCCGTGATAGGAATACAAGAATCACAGGACGTGTGGGGGGGGTGAAGTCGTGAAGATTAAGAAAAGACTTCACGAAATTGAAAACGACTACGTTGACCTTAGGAAAACGAATATTCCCTCGATGCCGAGATCGGCCAGGTAAAAAAGTTTTTAAGTCTCTCCTTTACATAAATGATGACTTGTTGAAGTCAAAATTCTCCCTTGAACAGAAGGTTGACCAGCAGCAGACGGAAATGAGCTTCTGATGAGTTTTCACGACAGATTCAAGTCGGATTATTGGTTATATCTGGTTAATCTTGCTTGCCCTAAAATTGTCGCGGGGATTTGTCCCGCCGTCGCAGCGAGTCAAAGCATAAGGCTTAAGGCGACCGACATAAACTATCGGCTGAAGCCGTAGTGTTACGGGAATGTGTAATGATTAAACATTCCGTCTTGGTGCTCGTACGAAAGACCATGCAAGGAAAATATTTGAATATTTTAAGCTTGTTAGAAAAAAATACTACTGCGAAATACATGTCTTGAGCAGCGATTAAGGTGGTGAATTTCGAAATGTTTCTCCAAATTGTAAGTAACCCGGTGTCCATCGACAACTTAGGGAGATAAAAGTCCAGCCCCAAATGGAAAAGGGAACGTGTGATCCTATCTCTCTTATTAATGATTTTTAATTCCGGTGTACCGTTGGTTTAAGTGGGCGGAAGTGGCTGAATATACTCAACTACAGTCCAGAAAAAAAGAAGGTCTAATCCCAGGAGGGATCCACCATTCTACTGCGTACCGAAAACCCAACAACCGTCAATGATATAGTAGTCTTTGGGTCACAGCGCATCGAGATCAAAAAATTCATTGGTAAAGCATGCGCAAACGACTTGAATGCTCAGAAAAATGTGAAAATGAAAGGCTACAAGGTCCTACTGCTAAAGCACCGGGTAGGGTGGTGACAACCGCAAGCACGTAACCAAAATTGGAACGCTAAACGAAGAACTAAAAAGAAAACTGTTCGCACAATAAAAGTGGCGGAGTAGAACGATTTGTAAGGTTCTGAAATGAATGCGCGGCGCGTAAACAGCAGTTGTTTTCCGACCTAGCGGAAAATGAGAAGAAATCGAGTGTAAAACAAGACCGGATAAGTGACGACGATGGCACCATTTAATCTGTATGAAACCTCAGGAAAATCCCGTCTCAAAGACTAGGAAAACAGGAAAAAAAAGAAATCCGGAGGCACCAATGGAAGAGTTAAGGACATAGTAGAAGGGAAAGTGAAGTCGGGATCTGAAAATTATCCCGAAATATAAAACTGAGAACCATTACTAACGAAATGTGTTAATAAGACAAGTCTAAAAGCAGACAAAACAGCGGAGCGCTATAAAGCAAAACTTGTTGCTCGAGGCGACCTCCAAGTGGTTGGAGAAGATTATTTCCTCTGTTACAAACGCAAGAGAATTATAATCATGACTATGATATAGAAGCTGTATCCACGTCACGGTGACTTGCCAAACGCATATTCAAAAGCTGAAAAAGAAAAGAAATAGGAATTCACCTACAGATTCCTCAATGGATAAAATGCCGGCAGAAAATTTTGAGGAATTTTGTGCATGATGCGAAAAGAACTGATCTCAAAATTTGAGATCATTATGTACGGGTTGAAGCAGACATGTGCTTTGTGGTACGAATTATTAAAAATGCACTTGGATCGAAAATTTACTCGGTGCCAGTGTGCTTCCGTGAACGGTTGTACCAAAAAAAATGCATGTGGTCGGTTAGGTTAGGGTATACGTTGATGACCTACTGGTTACCGGAAAGAATACATTTATATAGTGAATATATTTTTTGAGGCGGAACTGATCGAGCTAAAAGACCTTCGTAAGGCTGAAAAGCATGTGGATCAAGGGATGTTCAGAAGTTGACAACCTTGTTGATCAAATATATACGATCAAAGAGATGATGGAGAAGCATAGATTGAAAGAGGAAAATGTAGTTAAAACGCCAACTTTGGAAATGGAAATGTCTGAAATTTTAATGAGCTCCTACGGTACAAAACGATAGAAAGGCACCGTCGATTAAAAGTTTTCCGTATTTGTGGCGAAGTTTGTTGTGGATTTCGCGATGCTCATGTCAGAATATTCTGTTTGCAGTCCATAGGGCCACACAACATACGCACGCACCTGTCTTACTGGAGTTTAGGGTGTTGAAGCATGTATCAAGGTATCTGAAAGGTACAAACTCTCTAAAGTTATATTCGAAACATGAAAGTGAAAATTAAACGCTTTACGTATCGACGGTTGTAGCAACGCGAACAGCGCTGCTGATAGTTGAGACACAAAAAGTGTGCGCACGAATGTAATTTTTATTATTGTTATTATTGCAGGAGGGAGGGATAAGAAACAAGGACCGTTTTTGTTGTCAACTGCCCAAGCGGATTTTTTTGCTGGTCCAGAGAGGTATTCGGAGTGAAGAACTGTTTAAAAGAAATTGAAGTGCAAACGAGAGCGTTGATTGTTCTATAAATTGACAATAAGGCTGCTAAAATCTAAGTTCTAAGAGGACTATTCCAAGGGAAGGAGAAGATGAAACTTCCCCGTGTCAAGCGAAGAGATATGGTCGGTGACTTGTTGAAGCAACAGCGAGTGCGGCAAGGATTGCTCAATTGAGAACGTTTTTGTGGTGGTTTCGAAAAATCGTTTAGATTTGATTAGCATGGAAATGAACTACGAAAGGATGCCCCTGTAAGTTCGGAAGGAGTGTTGAAACGGAAGGTGGTTAGACATGAATTTTGGACAAGACCTTTACACAGACGCTGATTGTGCCTCTGTACCATACTAAGAAAAGTAAACTGAAGTGAGTCGGCTTCAGAAATACTATGCACAGTTATAATATCTGTTGGAAGGGCGCGCTTTTTGCGCAGCAGCTAGCATCGCCATTTTGGTTTTCAAGCGACTTTCAGGTGAAAAGGTGATGTATTGTACATAACTTTAGGTTAGGTACAAAACACTGCATATTTGCATACTATTAGTTCTAGGTGCATACTTAATTCTAATAATTCACTTCTGAATTGTTTTTCGACTTACGCGATTATTACGCGTGGCTAGGAAACGCACTACTGTGTGCGCTTTTGTTTGAGTTTTGTTTTACGTGGATTATCAAGTACGCTGCAGTGGCAGCTGGAGTGATTGTTACGTATTGGATTCTCGTGGTTACGTTGGTTTGTTTGAGTTGCTGGTCCTTACGCTCAAGTCGTAAAAGGACAGTCGAGAGATTGATTACGTTACGTATTTTGTAACAGGAATGATCCTGCTACAGGCTTACACTGTATTTTGCGAGGAAGCGCGCAATACAATAGGGCAGGATTAGTTGATAACAACTAATCCTATAATAAAAGTAAATATATTAAATATTCACTTATCTGTTAGAACGCAAAATTAAGAGTGTTTATTTAATGGGTGGTTTAGAGGCTAATAGTATAGTAACTAACTAATTAATATAATAATATCAAGTCTTTAACTAACTGTACTATTAGTTAACCTGCAAGATTCGGTATTTATACCGAATCGACTTTTCCTTCGTAGATTATAATAACTTATAATATATTATTTGAATTTCAGACAACGCGTCTGAAATTCAACTGTGATATTCTAACTTAAATATCCATTATGTAATGGCACCCCATTACATCACCCCCCACTTAAGGTGGTTGGCCAATAATAATTCTTTTTGGCCAATCATATGTGGCACTTGTTGGTCGGAATTTCTCATTCACCAACTGATTGACCATCGACTCGATGGTCAAAGCACGCGGCGGCGCTCTAAAGAGCGCTGCTGAAAATATCAAAGGAGCTTCTTCCTCCGCCTCAGCACTAGGCTGGTGTTGAGTGACAAAAGTGACGCTGCATTAGCAGCGTCAACTACGCAAAGGTCGAAGACGGTACGTATCACAGATGATGCTAAGGCGGCATCTGGCAAGAAACAGGGAGATGTTGCTAATGCAACATCTCGCACGATGACAACCCCCGAATGGTGTGTTGCCAGGAAGGGTTCTTCCATGTTCGGAGACAGTTCTGACTCCGAACAAAGTGATTGGGGCACAGATGTCCCCGCGAAAGGATCTAGCGAGTCGAAACTCGCTAGGTGCTCATCGCCTAACAGCGATGATAACTCTTGTGTCGCTGTCAGCTATGATAGCGACAATGATCATCACAGATGGTTGCGGGAACGCAGAACCCCACCTGGACCAAGTACGTCTCCACGTCGGGGTGGTTTAACCCCGGCGCGTGGTGTTGAAGCAGGCGGTGTTCCGATTGCTAAAAGAGCTCTAACAGAAGCGGCACCTGCCGCTTCTGAAGCGTATCATCGTACGGAACCACATGTTCCGTACAAAGTGGGGTTTTGGACCCCTGGATGGGCTATTGCCCCCAACAGTGGCGGTCACCGTAAACGGGACTGCCAATATGCGCTGTTCGATATCAACGTGCTGGATGACTGCGAAGATATCCAGTCACGTCGATTCGATCGAAGTACAGTCGATAGGCGTCTTTACTTTATTGACCTCTTTTTCCAGGTTCGACATTATTCGAGCCGGAAAGGGTCAAGAAAGAACAGGGACGACAAGGACGCCCTGACCCAAAGTTGGAACGCTTTTGTTTACAAGTACAACAAAAGCCCCGATGACTACGTGAACAAAGTTCACGTAATGCGCGAGCGCTTTTTAAAGCACTCGCGAACAGGCAAAATGGAATACATCCATTTGCTTGCATCAAAGAAGGGTTGAACTGTGGTGTCCCTTCTCACCTCGTTTGCCCGCGGTGTCCGCAGGGCGCTCCTCGTCTGTCAGAGGGGGAGTTGCGGGCGTACGGTGGTTTTTCCGTCCCCGCCGAAATTCAGGGCTTAATCGATGCCCTAAATGCATCGACACCTAGTGTGGATGCTACTTCGCATTATGAGTTTGAGACTTCTTCTAAAGCTCAGTTAAAAGGTCTGGGGCGTCGGCCCTCAGAACCTCAATCAGCTCCCAAGAGTCGAACTCTTGTGGGTAACCCAGCCAGCGTACCAAGTACTCGGTACGCTGCCCCTTTTTCGAAGGCACCGAGCGCTTCGAGATCAAGCGCTCGAGAATGTATCGCTTATTCCCCTGATTATCGATCCGGGGCGGCGGAGGTTGAGAATTCCCTCGCCGTTGTTGTTGCGGAGCATGGTTCTTTGCTCCGCAAACTCGAGGAGGGTTGTTCCTCCTGGAGCAGCGATATGTCTCACTCTGTGAAGACATATCGGTCTCTTCGCGAAAATGTCCGCGACATCCTCGGGGCGCACACTGCCCTTCAGCAGAAGAATGATCTTCTGTACATCGAGCTTTCCCGATGTAAGGAAGAGCTCGATCGGCACAAGGCTGATCTTGAGCAGTCGAAGGCGGAGGTACGACTCTCCGCTCTGCTCATCAACGGCTGGAAGCCGATTACAAGTCTCTCTTGGGAGACTTGGAGAATCACGGTATCTTCCGTGGTTCTGCGTCTCGTCGTAAGACGAAGACGAATTATACGGTTTGAGCCGCCCAACATAGAATGTTGGGTGAAGCCGCATTGCTGTGGGAATGTCTAAGGTATAGGCATTCCCCCGAATCTCTTGGACCTTGAAAGGTCCAATGTACTTAGGAAGCAACTTCCCTGTAGGGAAGTTGCTTATTGAGTGTATAGGCAAATTGGTAGTACTTAATAATACCAATTCACCTTTCAGAAAGGAGTTTTTGTTCTTCCTTCCTTGTTTGTCTTCATTTTGCTTCTGCTTGTCAAAAGCAGAGGCAAGTGCATCTTTTATATATCGTATTAAAGCTTGGCGCTGTAATACGAATTCATCTACTGCTTTATCAGCAGTAGGTGCATTGTCCTCGTTGTCTGCAGCCATTGATGCAGACACATATTCATCGTATGCAGCTTCAGTTTCATTTGAAGCTGCTTCTGCTTCTACTGTACTTTCAGTAGAAGGGCCATCATTTTGTTCACAAGTTGCAGTTGCAACTTGCGCATTGACTCGCTCAAAATTTGAGCCGGTCCCTCCCCCACTTAGATTTGGCGTACCGCCAAGTAAAGCCGGGGTTCGTGGATGCCTTAAGGCATTCACGTAGAACGGTGTATGATTAGTTGAAGCATGCACCGAATTGTTAATCGCGAATTCAGTGAGTGACAGGTAGTCACTACACTGTTCAAAGGCATGTGCGTATGATCGCAACATGTCTCCGAGAACGCGGTTAACCCGTTCTGTCTGCCCATCCGTTTCCGGATGGTCCGCAGTTGACATCTTCAACTGTGTTTCCAACAATGAGAACGTTTCTTTCCAGAAACGTTCTGTAAATCTCGGATCTCGATCCGAGACAATGTCTTCCGGTATTCCGTGCAAACGGAATACCGTATCAACGAATATCCGCGCTGTTTGAGCGGCGGTTACGTTCGCTGATACTGCAGTAAGATGTACCATCTTACTGAAACGGTCTACAAAGACCACTATTCCGGTCTTCCGACTATGGTCGGGTGGAAGAACGAATACGAAGTACATTGAAATGGACTTCCAACACTCTGTCGGAACCGGCAGAGATTGCAGCGGAGCCTGTGCAGACTGAGCAGGCTTAACGCGCTGGCAAATCTCGCGAGCGCGTACGTATTTCCGTACCCACTTGTATTGGTTTCGCCAGTAAAAGTCACGTGCGAGAGAAGCGTATGTCTTCTCTCGACCTTGATGACCCGAAATCGGTGCATCATGATACTCAAACATAATTTGATGTTTGAGATCATCGTCGTTTGGAACGACGATGCTACTTTCATCTTTTTGGTCTGTGCTGTAGAGCAGCAGACCATCGTGCAGTCGATATCGATGCACGCAAGCGCGGAGGAACTCTGGGAGTTCGTCGCGTTTCTCACTTGATTGATTACTTAAGTAATCAATCAACAGACGTGTCTCCTCGTCTGTTTTGTACGCCTCGCGTACTTGTCGTACAATTGACGACGACAAAGCAGTGCAACGGATCGCGTTTGCACTGGCCCCTTCGGTTACGGACGGTTTCGTCTCGTAATCGGGCCTTCCTGATAGCGCATCCGCTATCACGTTCATTTTTCAGGGTTTGTATTTAACCGTAAAGTTGTATTCAGCAAAGAATGACAGCCATCGATCCATTCTTTGAGAAATGTGTGGTGAATTCACGGCCGTGCGTAGCGACGCATGGTCCGTGTAAACCACAAACAGTCTATCTCCCAATAGATATATCCGAAACTTGGCCAGTGCATACTTCATGGCAAGGAGTTCCTTGTCATGCACTGGATAGTTGCGCTCGGCTGGGCACAACTGACGCGATTGATAGCAGATTACGCGATCACGATCATCGTGATCACGCTGCATCAAAGCACAGCCGATAGCAAAATCGCTCGCGTCGCAAACGACGTGTAACTGACGCTCGTTATCGGATATAGCCAAGACAGGCGCTTCAGTCAAGCTTTGCTTCACTGCATCAAAAGCATAATGACATTGGGTATCCCAATGCCATTCGACATCTTTCTTAAGTAATTGAGAAAGAGGTCGTATTAACCCATTATAGTTGCACGAATACTTGTGCAAATATGTTGCCAGCCCAAGGACCTTTCGAAATTCCTTAACGTTGTTTGGCGTAGGCCATTCAACGATCACCCTAATCTTTTCTGGATCAGAGCGCACCCGTTCTTGCCCACAAAACATCCAAGAACGGGTATCTCAGGTGCACCAAAGGTGCACTTCTTTAGATTTGCATAGAGCTTATGCTTACGCATAAGCTCTAACACTTGACGTAGATGATCCCTATGGACATCTACATCGCTTTTATCGTGTTCACCCTTACTATGGATGAACACGTCATCGAAAAAACTCGGTGCGAATTCTCGCACCGGGCGTAATAGATGCGTTACGCTTCTGTTAAACGTAGCAGGGGCATTTCGAAGCCCCTGCGGCATAACAAGCCACTCCCAAAGCATACCGCTTGGGGTGTTTACCGCCGTGAGAGGGATATCCTTCTCACGCATTAGGATTTGATAAAATCCATCTCTTAGATCGAGAGCACTAAAGATGGTGCTCCCGCACATGCCATCAATGATGACATCTTTTCGCGGTATCGGCGTCTGCGCCGGTACCGTCGCTACGTTCAGCTTGTTGTAAGCGTGAACGATTCTCCACCCACCTGTGTACTTTTTCACACAAAAGGTGGGGGTAGAGTGCGGTGAGATAGACTCCCGCACTTGGCCTGCTTTACGACGAGCTTCCGAAAAACTCGTCGATCGCTTTTACTTGATCACGCAGCAACGGACATTTCCGCGTAACACAATACTTCTTGCCTGGCACGAGGTCAATTTCATGACGAGCTCCCTTATCCTTAGGGAGCTCGCTAGGTACTTCTTCTGGGAATACGTCAGCGTATTCCCGAAGTACCTCATAAAATGGGGAGTTCGCTTTAAGCGACTCCCAGCTCTGCGCTTCAAAGCGCTGAACTTTGGTTTGACCATTGGGAACCTCTTTCCCAATGTTTTCCACTTGTAATGTGGATATTCGTTCACGAATATCCACTACATCATCTGTTGCAACGATGATACAGATCTGTTCGATCTGATCATCGTGAAAGTTTCTCATAAACTTCTTCCAGCTTAGCGCTGGAAGAGCCATCACCTCCGAACCTTCTTTCGGAGGGTGTTCCATCAACAGAGACTGGGTAGCTAATCCGGTCTCCGTTTGCGTCAAGACGTTGATCGTCTCGACGGAACTGCCCATGCAATCAGACGCACTCGTCTGATTGACTGCTACACGGTGATTACGATTAACCGTGTGCGAATACTCATCATCATGGTGGCCACTGCCTACCATGGAATTTTGGCGATCAGATGTGCCCGTCTGACCGGCCGCCTTTTCTGCGACACGGTGGTCTTTATCACCCGTGCACATGGCTAACGCAACGTGGTGGGCACTGGCCACCACGGAGTTTTGCTCACGATTGCACTCGATCGTGAGTTCACTCTCATCAACACGGAATTCATTCGTCGTGTTGGAACCTTCGGTCGCACAGTGGGTTTTCCCACTGTGGATACTATTTCATTCTCACGGTGGGTGTTTCCCACCGTGGATATCACTTCATTCTCACGGTGGGTGTTTCCCACCGTGGATATCACTTCATTCTCACGGTGGTCTTTATCACCCGTGGAATGTTTCTCTCCAACACGCAACGACTCTTCTGTTGCGTGTGGTAGTCCCCCTTGACTCTCACCAGCGGAGGTACCTTCCGCTGATCGTGTCAGAACAGACCTGGTGGCGCCATCGCTATCCACCAGACTGTCTGACGCTGCGGTTGTATCCTCTGATACAGCCGGATTACACACAGGGTGATCAGATCCTGTGCGCCGCCGCAGTCGATCGATAGGTTAACCCAGTCGATCGAAGGTTTAAACTTGGACATCCATGGGATTCCAAGTATCACATCGAACTTGTCATCTAAATCGAGGACGATGAATTCATCCTCGAATGACAGTTCATTCAACTCGAAGCGTGTTTTAATCACGCTTTGGAATAGTCACGGTTGCACCTGTTGCTAACCGGAGTGACAACATACTTCGTGGGGTCTCTACCTCCACGAAGCTCAACAGCGTTAGACTATGAGCTCTAACGAAATTGTTTGACGCTCCTGTGTCAAACAAAGCTCGCATGGGGGACATCGCTCCCGTGCGGCTTAACCTCCAGGGTGATAAGAGGCTTACCATCACCCTGCACCTGTTGACAGGACATAGTCCCGTCTGGGGCTATTACCCTCACATTCCCTATGTCGGCATGTGGGATAACATTCCCAGTAGAGCGCCCCTCCCCTACTGGCGATTCTCGTTTTTTGCACCACCAGGGTGATGTCCCTGTTGGTGTCGCCGTGCAGCGGACGGTTCCGTCCGCTGACTGCGTGGCACCGGACGCGGTGCTATACACTCATGGGCAAAATGCCCCATTTTCGCGCATCTATTGCAGCGAATATTCTTCTTAAATTTCGGTTGCATCGTGTTCGAAGCAACCGCAACCGATAGGTCCATCGGCTCTGGACCTTCACCGCCCATGCTCTGGCGCGGGTGGCTGTTTCTTTAGACGAAGTGTGAGCTTCATCTGCCTGACTGCTGATTGTTGACATGCCGTTGCGGCATGTCAAAAGCGAAGGGCTGTTGAGCCCTTCGGCTGTACCCAGCATGCGATGACGCTGATCGCATGCTGAACTCCTCACGGATGCTCATGTCAATGGCATCCCTCAGAGTCTCTGGCGGGTGCTGATAGAGACTCTGTTTGACGGGACCATCATTGAGTCTCTTCATGAAGCCAGTGACCTGCATATCAGGGGGCACTGGCTCATACACAATATTTGACAGCAAATATTGCGTCTTCTGAGCGTAAGCTTGAAGGTCAAGCTTACCTTGCCGGAGTTCCATAAACTCCTGCCGACTACTTAGCTCCATTTCTGGAGCTTCAAAGTTGAGATTTAGCTCAGCTTTAAATTCCTTATAAGTAAGGAACGCATAGTCATCAGTGGCTCTGCGAATCATCGCCCGTTCCCTGGCTCTGCCGCCCAGACATGTTGTGGCGAAGTACGCCTGCTGACTTTCGTCAACAATATTTTGCGCAGAGATGGCATCTTCCACCTCTGCGAACCATCTACGAAGGGGCTCGCCCCCTTCTCCGGTAAAGGGGGGTACTCGCGCCTTTACCACTTCAACGCTATGCGTTGTAGGTGCAGTTTCGGTCCGCGCTGCCTCTGGCGCGGGCCGCTATGACTTTTCTAGGTGGTTTAGCCTAAAGCGGTTCACCACCTGTACCACTTCCTCTGGAGACTTACTCTTGAGGAAGGTAATGATGTCGGTCCCCATAGACCGAATCATTTCCGACGTCGCGTCTTTACTACCTGACGAGAAGTGAGGGATGTCTCGCGACATGATGCCGAGCGGCTCTTAATCTTCGCTCCGCTAGTTAACTAGCAGAACGGAACTGTGGTCGTTAAGACGGACCACAAACTGCTACCAGGTGTAACAGGACTGATCCTGTTACAGGCTTACACTGTATTTTGCGAGGAAGCGCGCAATACAATAGGGCAGGATTAGTTGATAACAACTAAAATAAAAGTAAATATATTAAATATTCACTTATCTGTTAGAACGCAAAATTAAGAGTGTTTATTTAATGGGTGGTTTAGAGGCTAATATTATAGTAACTAACTAATTAATATAATAATATCAAGTCTTTAACTAACTGTACTATTAGTTAACCTGCAAGATTCGGTATTTATATCGAATCGACTTTTCCTTCTTAGATTATAATAACTTATAATCTCTTATTTAAATTTCAGACAACGCGTCTGAAATTAAACTGTGATATTCTAACTTGAATATCTATTATGTAATGGCACCCCATTACATATTTGATTGCTCTTTTGTTACGCTAATTGTTATCCTTTGGTCTGTACTGGAACATTACGCAGCAGTACGTGGTACTCGGAACCTGCGTGCAAGAGTACGTGCAGACATATGGACGACGAAGAGTTTCAACAGGTTATGATCCCAAATTGGGGTAGTAACTAAACGGCCGGACAGTCACCCCGGAAGAGATGATGCAGTTGTATGCGGGGTTGAGGAGTCGTTTTGACGACTTGGAGTCGTCGCTGATTAATGGCGCGTCGGCAGGAACTACAGTGCCTGCGTCGAAGGGAGACACCAAGATGAGCTTGGCCTCCTTGGATGGTAGCGACGAAGAGAAGGAGGACGCTAACGCCGGAAGCACTGGTAAAGTGTGGTTCAAAAGTATTATCAAGGCGGGGAAGGACGTGTTTACACTAGGTGGGGGCACGAACCCCGGTAACACCTACGTCCAGCCGAAAAAGGTGTTCACGCAACACCATGCAGCGAGTCAATTTCAGCAGGCGCGTTCGGCACCCATAAATATGCAACAGGCGTATGCAGCGCCTGGGAACGCGCAGCCGGCATATGTAGCGCCTAGGAATGCGCCGCCGGGATATACAGTACCTGCGAATGTGCAGCAAGCTTATGCAGTGCCGGAAAATGCCCAGGCAGCGTACGAAGCGCCCGGTAACGTGCAGAAGGCTTATGTACCTCCTGTGAATGTGCACGCAAGGCACTATAGAATGCCGAGACCACCGACGGCCAATGAAAAGAAGTTGCAACTTCGGCCGTTCGACGGGACCGAAGCGTATAAGGGCCTTGGGTCTGGTTTTTGGGTCTGGGGCATCAAGTATTTCCGGCAAATATCGATTGCCGAGGAGTGTTGCGGTTTCATGTGGACCGAAGATATCAAGGTCGAGTTGCTGGGCCACTATTTAGATGGCCCAGCGGAAGCCTATTACGACCGGTTCGCCGAAAGCTGGTGGCAAGAAGAGCCAGCATTATGACATATAATGAACAAGATGCTAGCCGCATCTAGCGTGCGCATAACGCATGCAGAAGGAATGAAGCTGCTCGGTGCGCGCAAGGCACCAGGAAGAAGTTGGCCGGACCAATTCTTGTATTTGACAGCAGTGGCGGACGCAGTTGGGTCCAACTGTGATGCTATGGTGTTAGATAATATTATCTACTATGCCATGCCTGAGCTGTCAAGCGTACTGATGTCCCGCTATAACCATCTGCGTACGGACTATCTGCGGCAAGCCGAAGAGATTTGCCAGTTTGCGCAGGCTGTTGAGTTCAACAGCCGGCGTCAGAGAGGGCACGGGACCGTAACGGTCAACATAATTGTGGAGAAGCCTAAAAAGGCTCTACTAACTAAAAATAGCGGCTGCAACGGTTGTGGCGAGCGGGGGCATCTCAAAAGGGATTGACCAAAGAAGAAAAAGGTCCAGAAAGAGGATTACGCTTTGATGATCGCTGGTGATGAGGTAGGACCCGGTCGAGATACCTGGATCCTCGACAGCGGCGCAAGTGTACATCTGACACCAGATATCACTTGTTTGTCCGACATAAAGACCGTGGATCGACAGTTCCACCAGGTGGATGGAAAGACATTCATCCTAAACAAGAAGGGCACCATTTTTATTCGTTTTATGCACGGAGACGTCGATACTCGAGTAAAAATCAAGGACGTGTTTTACGTAGAAGGAGCCGCTCGAAGCATTTTCTCGTATGCAGCTTTCGAAAAAGGCGGTTTCGTGATTGACTACGTGAATGGAGAAAGGACGTTGGTCAGACATGACACACGCGCGCCGATTACCCGAGTCCGTGCAGTAAACAATTTGTTCACCGTAGATGGTGAAGTGGATCGTCTCAAGAAAACTTACAAAGAGATGATTATGTCGGTACAATACCCGATTGATGACAATTACGTACCGAAAGATGACATTCAAAGTGGTTCCCTAATGCATTTTCATGTGCTAATGGGTCACCTGAATTTCAAAACGATTCTTAAGTTGGCGCAGGATCCCGAATACGGAATTCGGATCACGGATGAGACGCGGAGGCACTGCGTCACCTGCGCCCAAGGAAAACGAACGAAGAATGACCAATCAAAAAGGGACAGCGGTAAAAACGCGTCTATAGACCGGATCGGTGGTGTGATTTGTTCCGACCTCAAAGGTCCCATCACACCAAAGGATTGTCTAGGCAACCGTTACTTAGTCAATTTTATTGACTTTAAAAGTAACTATACCAGGATATTTCTGGCGAAAAGCAAGGACGCGGCTGCAAAGAATTTTGAACACTTCTTGGCGTTTTTCGAAAGAACATTCGAGTGCAAGATTCACGTTCTGAGAACTGATGGTGGAGCCGAGTACCGAAATGTGGATTATTTTTGTCGCAGTACTGGCGTCGCTCGACAGATTAGCGAGGCCGGGAACCAAGCGAGCAACGTCAAGGCCGAACGCATGCATCGGACCGTAATGAATATGGCCCGGTGCATGTTGTTTGGAAGTGGCTTAAATCTATCGTTCTGGGGGGATGCGGCTGAATATGCAGCTTATGTGCTGAACCGCACCCCAACGAGTGCGAATCCTAGACCGATGTCGCCAGTCGAAGTGTTGACAGGAAACAAGCCAAATTTGGGCGCCATTGTTACGTTTGGATCACCATGTACGGTGTACAGTAACCCTGGCAAGAACACGCTAGCGCAACGCGCAAGTTGGCGTGATTATCGGTCGGAGTGAGGAGACAAAGGGATTTAAGGTCTACTTGAAGGCTGAGCGAAAGGTGACCGTGACGCAGCACGTGAAAAACGTTGACACGCTCACGGACGTTCATAATCGCCAATTAAAGGTCAGAGAAGACGAAGAGAGCAGTGCGGAGTTCACACCAAGAAATAGTGTCTCGGATAACAATGAATGCAAGCCGGATGGACCGCCAAGTGGCCAAGAGTCAGAAGGAGCAACGTGGTCCGCAAGCGTCGAGCAGATGGAAAGGAAGAAAAATGCGCGGAAACCACGTTGGACGAGTGACCCTCATGTTACGCGCCGGTACGCCGAGCGCATGGCTCAGGTGGAAAGCAAAAAAGAAAGTGACGATGACGCGAACGAAAGTGGAGAAACCGTCAATATGATGATGGAGGGCGACCCGAAAAATTATCGGGATGCGATGGGTTGCCAGGACGCGGAAAAATGGGTCGACGCCATGGACCAAGAAATAAAGGCGTTGGAGGCAAACGACGTGCGGTAAATCGTGAAGAAACCCCCAAATTCGAAGCCTTTTCACTCCAAGTGGGTGTATAAAATTAAGACGGATGCAAATGGACAGGTGGAACGGTACAAGGCAAGGTTAGTGGCCTGCGGAAACGAGCAGCGTTTCGGGGTGGATTACGAGCTAACCTTTGACGCCGTGATGGAAATAATCACTGTCCGGTTCATTTTGATACTCGCTCGGAAGTGGAAAGTACGGGCTATGCACGGGGATATCCCCAAAGCTTACGTGAAAGCGTTGGAGGATGAACATGAAATTTATTTGTTCACCCCTAGTGGAATGAAGGTGGAACCTGAAAAGGTTAAAAAATTACAAGTTGAAATTTTAAGCGATGTGGTATTAAAACTGAAGAAGACGCTTTACGGTTTAAAGCAGGCAGGGAGGCAATGGAACCGCCTCCTGCACTCCAAGCTACTAAACCAAGGCTACACCAAGAGCTTCACAGACGGTTGTCTGTATTTTAAGAAAGTTCGTGGTGAAACCGTGGTGGTTGGAGTTTACGTGGATAACCTGTTGGTCACGGGCACGAAGCAGGAACATGTAAAGAATTTTTTCGAAGAATTAAAAGACCTGGAAATCAAGAATTTGGGTGAAGTAACAAAGTTTTTGGGCATGCGTGTGGAATACAAAGAAGATCAAGGTTACGTTCTGGATCAAGAAGTAATGATCAAGGACCTCCTCAAGACGTACGGCATGGAGGAGGCTAACGCAGTAAAGGCGCCCATTGGAGATGAGTTCGAGGACCAGAATCTGAAGGATCAAGATATGTTGCCAAGTAGCGGAAAGGATGGATCGCCGACGGTGAAGAATTATCAGTCGTTAACTAGAAGTTTGTTGTGGATCGCGCGTTGTTTGAGGCCGGACATTGCGTTTGAAGTCCACAAGGCCACGCGCAGGGCACATGCGCCCTAGAAGTTGGACTGGATGACCGCAAAGAGGATCCTGCGCTTCCTAAAAGGCACGGCGGGTATGAAGCTACGCTTGGAGAATGGAGATAACGCGAAATCTAATAAGAATGATGAGGTTGGCGTTGAAGGATTTTGTGACGCTGATTTCGCTGGCTCGAAAGAGGATCGCAAATCTACAAGTGGTGGAGTTTTTTTTGTGGAAGGGTGCATAGTTCACTGGATATGAAAGCGACAGTCTTGCGTCTCGCTCTCGACAATGGAGGCAGAAGTTTACGCGGCTTCGATAGCTCTTTGCGAGCTCACGGGCTTCAAAGAGATGTCAAGTGAAGTGGGTTTGAAGGTTGCATTGCCGATGAAGTTGTCTTGCGACAACCAAGCAGCTATCAAAATGCTGGAAGGAGATGGAAAAGCTTGCAAGACAAAGCACATGGACATTCGAGTGAATTTTCTATTATCGAAGTTCAAGGATGGCATAATCAAGACAAGCTATAGACCCACTGACGAGAACCTGGCTGACATTTTTACCAAGCCGCTTGGTGCTGAGAAGCTGAGATGCGCGCAAGAAGGTCTGGGACTGGTGGCGATTGCGATGGAATAATGGTTTTGCACCGAAAAGTCGAGAAGGAGTGTTGGAAGGGCGTGCTTTTTGCGCAGCAGCTAGCATCGCCATTTTGGTTTTCAAGCGACTTTCAGGTGAAAAGGTGATGTATTGTACTTAACTTTAGGTTAGGTACAAAACACTGCATATTTGCATACTATTAGTTCTAGGTGAATACTTAATTCTAATAATTCACTTCTGAATTGTTTTTCGACTTACGCAATTATTACGAGTGGATAGGAAACGCACTACTGTGTGCGCTTTTGTTTGAGATTTTTTTTACGTGGATTATCAAGTACGCTGCAGTGGCAGCTGGAGTGATTGTTACATATTGGATTCTCGTGGTTACGTTGGTTTGTTTGAGTTGCTGGTCCTTACGCTCAAGTCGCAAAAGGACAGTGTAGAGATTGATTACATTACGTATTTGATTGCTCTTTTGTTACGCTAATTGTTAGCCTTTGGTCTGTACTGTAACATTACGCAGCAGTACGTGGTACTCGTAACCTGCGTGCAAGAGTACGTGCAGACATATGGACCACGAAGAGTTTCAACAATATCCATAACGTCTTTATCCAAGACTCGAGTTAAATATTTTGCTTCAGGAAGATTAGACATCACCGATCCTCTCCCTTTTTGTCAAATCATACTTTTATCTGTAATGGAATCCTTGTACAAGTGGTATTGAAATAGCCCAAAATATTAGTATTTAGAGGGACTTTATTATTGGTATAGTGCATGTCAATTTAAACCATACCCAATCCCCATCTGACTAAGGTTCAGGGCAGTGCATTCTCACTACGAAACAAGCTTCATTTTCAACAGAATAGACTTTGCTGAATCTAAAAATGAAAACGGTTTGTCGATAACTTGAATATTCGCCGAGCTATAACCTCTCGACGCCGACGACATTTTGTTAGTACCTACTATGAGGCCGACCTCAATTTGGCCGCAAAAATTATGACGTCACCGGTGATCATCGCAAAGATTTTTTGACATTTTGTGTCATTGAGTCAAGACATCAATGCTCATCAATGCCGTTCTCGGTATGCGTCTATGTGATTGTATTTCTTTACGGCGTACTCTGCTGTATTACCAGTTAGTCCTGCACGATATGCATCCATGTAGCGACGCGCTCGACGAGCATAACGTCGAATTTCCGTAAGTGAGATTGCCGCAAGAGCGCGCGGAACCTGCGATCAACAACAATGGATGATCAATTGACGTTTCCCGCACTACGCAAGATCGAACTTACCGTTTCACGCAGGCCATTGAAGGTGTAGTGGCACTCCCGTCGTGCAAAACTCTTTGCAGCACCCCCAAAGTTTTCGATGAAGTTCAGCTCGCAATGGAACTTCGGATAAAAGATGACCTTGTGTCCTTTCTCGGTAATTATTTCTTCCAAGAGGCAACGTTGCGCTTTGAAATCTTGTTGGAAAGCCATGATATTGCGAGCGCAGCACGGAACGTCAACAACGCATCGCTCGTCCTTTCTGCAATCAATTCGTAAGCCGTTACGCCACCGGCCGCGCTCTTCGAGTACCAATCGGATGCCCTTCGGCTCTCCGTACAGCAATGGCGGATGTTCCGGAGGAAAACACATGTCCTGATGGATGCCATTCCCGTAGGTTTTTGGTCGCAGTTGTGCCTGTTTCCCGCCACGATTCAGGTTCATTAAATTGGTTCGGAGCGCATCACGGGCGAAAGCAGCGTGACTGGTTGCATTGTCAAAGGCGAAAAGTGCTTGGGCACCAGGAAAACGTTGTTCAAAAATCGGAATGGCACGCTTTTCGAGTTGCTGGACAATATCGTCAGTGGTCCACCAACCATCGTGATTTTTTCCTGGAAACATGATGATGCACGATTCCGCCGGACAGACGCCATCCACGCTCAATATGCCACACACATCGGTCAGAAAGTCACTGACGTGCAAAGATCGCCCGCTTCCTTTTTTCCGCAACGGTTTTTCACCGTCTGGCAACCACAACCAATTCTGACCATCGTGGGCATTGAACACTGACTCATCGTGTGTCACGAGGATGAGTGGCCTTTCTCCGTCGGCAAGGTCAGTTGGCCAGTGAATCTACGTGCAGTCATCTGAGAACTCTGGCATTCGAGACTCGTATTCAGCCATTCGCTCCAGGAACTTTTTTCGATCCGCAATCACGTCATCTCGCTCGTGACCGTCCATATAAATGCCCTTGCGTACTTCGCGATAATTAAGGCCAAGAGATTTCATCCAACGGATGACGGTTCGATCGGACACTGATGGACAATGCAGTGATGGTGATTCTCGATGTCAAAAAGAATCTTTGAATGCAGCAACGTAATGCTGCTTCTTACCTGTCGGTGAGAGTCCATCGTCGAGATCAGGCAGAATATTCTTATTGATATGCTTCGTGAGATGTTTTACCTGAACCTTGATTTTGTTTTCTCGGAGATATTGCTGGATTTTGATTGTGACATCTTCGTCGTGTAAGAAGCACCATATTTTCCGTGTCTTTCCTGCCTCGACACTGGAAACTCGCCAGTTGTTAGATACTTGTGCGTCCAATTGCGAACTGCCTTTGCTTAGATGATTACTCGTCCAATGGCTTCCGCAACGGTAAGGCAGGCGGAGCCACGCTTACAGCCATTGTGCACCAAACGCAGGTACATTGCATAACGTCGCAAGGAATCCACCGCACTTTCCGTACTTTTTGCTGCTTTCCGTCGGTCCCTTTCCAATGCTGCTATCGCCCTTGACACTTGGGCTTCGTTCTTCCACACGTTTGCGCTTTCGGCGTCGGCGTCGTTGTCGCTCTCGGTATCGCCTTCAATGTCAGAATCGTCCTCAGCAACACCTGGTTTGCTCGGGGTTGGTGCAAAGTTCCAGTACGAAGTTAGTTTTCGCGTCCCAGCAGCTGATTTGCGTTGCTCTAGCTTCCGGCGAGGTTTTGTTCGGTAAGAAACACCAGTATAACGAGCAGGCTGCCTGCTAATTGTTGACAGCCGATTTTCAGCTTCCAGCACCATGGGGTAGTCCAGTTGCACGGGGGGCTCTAAAAACGCGTCTCCTTCAGGCTCCTCCACGTCCGCCATAGGCTCCACCACGTCTAAAGGCTCTACCGCGTCTAAAGGCTCCACCCCGTCAAAGGGTAGTTTGCACTTTTGTTGGGCTAATTTCACCAAATGGCGACCTTGTTTCCCACGTCGTGGCATGGCAAATGAAGCAAAAAAACACCTGCAAAAGATACAGCAAGAAACAGGCAGAGTTAAGGGCTTTTGAAGCGCTCTTGGAGCTCGTTTTCGGGAGGTTTTTCTTTGCAATTTTTTTTTTTGAATTTGGCCAGATGGAAAGTTGGGTATAGTTCTATGTGTCGTGCACCGTATAAAGCAGAAAAAAAATCCATTTCATATCCTGCAATTCTAATTTTAATTGCACGCAAGTATATTGACTTTCACAGTCTCTAGCATCAATAAAATCTCTGATTAGTCAGTCCGCCAAGTGTCTTCGTGTGTATTAGACGTTCGTTTCATTATAGAGCTACCGATTCCTCCATGACGCAGCTTCCGATCGAAAGGGAGATTGCACCTTCTATTGCACTCAAGCCCACTGCGACAGTCGATATCGACGCTCCTGGCCTTACGTGCTTAGGTCATCACGTGACCACGACGTTCGTAGCGGAGACGGCGTTACCCACAGATAGTGGCACCTTTCGTGTACGTGCATATCGTGCCGTTGGCTCATTGCGGGAGAGCGAGCCGATCGCCTTAATCTCGGGTAACGTACAGGGAAAAAACCACGTGCCCGTGCGCGTACACGACCAGTGCTTTACGTCTGAAGTCTTTGGATCACTAAAATGTGACTGTAGAGAACAGTTAGACTACGCCAAGGCTTATACGAAACAACACGGTGGCGTCGTGATTTATATGCCACAGGAAGGACGGGGGATTGGACTGGCGAATAAAATTATGGCGTACTCTGTGCAAGAGCGTGGACTTGACACAGTGGATGCCAATCGGGTGCTCGGGTTTAAAGACGACTACCGTTCGTACGAGCCTGTAGTCGCTATTTTAAAGGATCTAGGCGTCCAGTCTGTCTGTCTACTGACCAACAACCCGCGTAAGATCCGATTACTAAGTCAGCTTGGTATCACTGTTGAGGGACGCTTGCCAGTGGTAATTCAAGGCGGAGAGTACAGCCAAGGCTACTTAACGGCAAAGGCGACAAGGATGTTTCACTTGCTGCCGCACGTCCCTGGTATAGATGGTAGTGGAGAAGAAACGTCCACGGACGAAAGTCAAGACGAAGACGAGCTGCAAAGTACGGCCAAGAAGCTGTTATAGTCGCGTTTTTTCGACGGGATCATCATTTTTTCAACCATCAACAGTCTTTCGGAGTACAGCGTGCCAACATCAGCGGAGATGCAGTTGATTGAATGCTTGGGACAGAAAGCCCACCCCGAGGAACATCGATGACCTTTGCGTGGAGCATTTTTACTGCTTGGAATGATAGACATTTTCAGCGCGTTTCGACGCAAGGTGTAGACTATTTAGAATATTGTTTATTTGGATTATGAACTATATGGTTGCCTTTTATCCAATGAAGTTGCACCAATTCCTACCCTGCCAATTAGTGTTGGGGATATCATCCAATAAAATTTCTTGTCGCCAATCCCTCAAGTACACAAGAAACGCCGACACCAAGTGTGCCTCGAGACCGATGCTGGACGATAACCGAAAGATCGGCACCTTGTTGCTGGGGTTGGGCTTTGCTTTTCTTCTACTGGGCGTGCTCATGATCTTTGATGCTGCGATGCTCGCGCTCGGTGACGTCTTGTTCCTAAGTGGTGTAGCGCTTACGATTGGACTTTCTCGCACGTTCCGCTTCTTTACGCGGAAAGAGCGCTGGCGGGGTATTGTGTGCTTCCTGGGCGGGATCCTACTGGTGATGCTACGGTACCCTGTTATCGGCATGATTATCCAGAGTTTTGGCTTCTTGAACTTGTTTGGATCGTTTTTCCCCGTGGCCGTGGCGTTTTTACGGCAGACACCGATTGTGGGGACTATTATCAATCTTCCAGTAATTAGCGGGGCCGTGGATCGACTAGCGGGGGCCAAGAAACGCGGTTATCAGGTGTAAAGTGGACGGAAAAAGAGATCCCATGCCATAAGGTGTCGTCGGATGTAATAGAGGACGAAAGACAAACTAGCGCGATTTTACTTCTTCCAAATCCTATTATTGTCCAATATCATTCTTTTGTTCTGGGAGTTTTAACCAATCCTGTCACACGAACTTCCTCTCTCATGCCTACCAGTTTCTTTAGCACACTGCGCACCCGCGCCCGGACCGTGGATTCGCTTCTGTGTGTAGGTCTCGATCCGCACGTCGCGGAGCTTCGAGAGTCCACGCCCGCTGCAGCCCAAGCGTTTTGCTTGCGTCTCATTGAGCAGACGCACCATGTCGCCGCCGCGTACAAGCCAAACTCTGCTTTTTTCGAGGCTTTTGGGGCGGAGGGCGTCCGAACGCTACAGCATGTGATCAAGATGATTCCGGAAGGAATTCCAGTGGTATTGGATGCCAAGCGTGGTGACATCAGTACCACCGCAGCCGCGTACGCCGTCTCAGCGTTCGATGAGCTCGGAGCGCATGCCATCACGTTGGCTCCGTACATGGGGCAGGACTCGATTGATCCGTTTATTCGTGGCCATCCAGAGCGCGGCTGCTTTGTGCTATGTAAGACGTCCAACCCTAGTGCAAATGACTTTCAGACCTTGTCGGTTGGATCGCGTACACTCTTTGAGGAAGTAGCGGCCAAGTGTGAAGAATGGAACTCAGAGGATAACGTAGGTCTCGTCGTTGGAGCAACGGACGTTGACGCACTCTGTCGAGTGCGTGCGTTGACACCCAACGTTTGGATCTTGGCACCAGGCATTGGTGCACAAGGTGGCAACTTGGAAAAGGCAGTTGCTTCTGGTCTCTCCGCGGACGGATTTGGTCTGCTCGTGCCTATTTCGCGTGGTATTTCGAAATCTCCAAACCCCAAAGAAGCTTCCGAGTCGTTCCGTGACGCCATCAATGCTGTCCGCAAAGCCAAAGTCCCAGCTGTCTCGCCATGTAGAACAGACTCGAGCGCCATCGAGTTCATTAAATTCGCACTTTCGTTTGGGGTCCTAAAGTTTGGCACGTTTACACTAAAGTCAGGTCGTCAGAGCCCGTACTTTTTCAATGCCGGTTTGTTCCGCACTGGTCGTGCACTTGGACAGCTTGGAAGGTTTTACGCTCAGGCGATTCATGTATGTTGAGGTTAACGAGTCAGGTCGAGTGCAAGGGATACTAATGAATGGGTCTCTTTCTATGTGACAATTACAGGACAGTGGCGTGGAATTTGATGTACTCTTTGGACCGGCATACAAAGGCATTACGCTAGCAGCGGCTGTTGCCATCGCGTACGCTGACATGTACAAGATCGACCTTCCTTTCGCTTATAACCGCAAGGAAGCAAAGGATCATGGTGAAGGGGGAGCACTCATTGGTGCAGACATGACGGGCAAGAAGTAAGTTAGTCTTCTTCCCGCGTCTGCTAGTTAGAGACTGTCGACTCAAATCGTTCTGTGCTGTTTTTATAGGGTGCTGATTGTCGATGACGTCATTACCGCAGGCACTGCCATCCGTGAAGCATTGAGTATCCTGGAAAAGGAAAATGCACAGGTCACGGGGGTGTGTATTTCGCTGGATCGTCAAGAAAAAGTCTCGATGAACGACCCTCGCTCGGCGATTGACGTTGTGAAAATGATTTTCGGGATTCCTGTTGTGAGTATCGCAACACTGGACCATCTCGTGGGATTTTTGGAACTGGTGGACTCGGCTACAGATGCCAATGCCGCATACTTGCCGATCATCCGGGCCTACCGCGCCGAGTATGGCGTGTCGAAGCAATGAATTTTTCAAGATGTAGACATGGCAAAGACGGACTGTTATACATGATGGTCACATCGTAGTTATATATACCTCGATACAGATCGTATCGACTTCGATCTGAACCAAAAATGATAGTTTAATCTTGTAAATCACATTCTGGAGCTTGATCACATATTGGACAATCTAATGGATTATTCATGAATAAAATTTTTAATTTGTCTAGGATTATTTGGGGACGCGCTAAACAGCACCAAATGAAAGACTAACCAGCACCAAGTGAGGCTCCAAGCGAGTTTTTAGGAAATACCTTTTCCTTTCTGGGCTTTTTGTGCGCGTCTGCACCAGCTTTCGGACAAGGCGCTGGACATGGCAGTGATTGTAAAGAAAATAAAATTATAGCCTACTTTGCTTGTTTGGGTTCGTAGTTTTTACAGCCACTTGAAGCTCGTTGTCTGTCGTTGTCGGAGTTCTGGTCGGAGTTTCTCTGTCCGAAAGTAGGAGCTCTGCACTGTTCCAATACGCACAGACTTGGTTCAGGTAGCAGTCTCACTCATACGCCTATCCCTATTATTCCGCCATTGCATTATCTTGTTCCTGAGTTGTCGGTTTACTTGTATGTTACTTATACTTCTTTGTTTATAATCTCAATTCTTCAATCTTAATACGTCGTACTATAGATCAGCTGAGCAAACTTTGTTGGAAACCGGTTGTGTTCGGTATCGGTTTCACGTCTGGTGCATGTGGGCGTTGGGGAGTTTCGCCCTGAAGGGGCGCCCAAGGGCCCCGCATAGGAAAGAGAGGCTAGAGAAAGAGAGAGAGAGCTTGGCCTCAATGCATTCAATTTCTATTCCACCACGTGCCCTCCAGTCCCATTCAAATTCCAACAGGGTTATGAGCCCAAGACGCAGTGCCGAGCTCGCGTACCATGAAGAGCGACTCGTCAAGGAGTACAAGGAAGCGAGGGATGTCAAGATCGAAGGTCTCCTTACCAACTGGGACGGCAAGGACTTTCGCAAGTACAAGTGGACCATGACCACGATCTTTCGCGAGTACGGTCTCTACGACATTGTCCAGCGCAAGCTGAAGCGTGGGAAACTCCAGACCGCGGAAGGTCTGATTGCATTTGATCGGAAGGAATGCACGATCATGCGACTCATCGGGACGACCATTCCAACGGAGAAACTCCAGCAGATCGATCATCTCGAGTCAGGGACAGAGATGTGGGAGGCGCTGTGCGAGATCTATGAGAAGCGCGCAGATCCAACGATCAGAGAGAGTGTCATTCTGAAGAAGTCGGACGAGCTCAGGGCACTGAAATGTGCGTCGGAGCGCGATGTTGAAGTTCATTTGTCGAGCATGTTACGCCTGCGCACGGAACTGTCAAGCTACGGGTACGAAGTGAACGACATCAACATGAAGGCGATGATGCTGGAGAGCCTACCAGACTTGTACGAGTTCGAGCAGTTGCGCGGTGGCGTTAAGTACGGTGGAAATGGCGGAAGCCTCAAGCCTGAGGACTTGCGCGTACTTATCGAGCAGGCTGCTGAACCGCAGTCAAGACGGCCAAAACACAACCATGGTGGCGGCAAGACGAACCGCCATGGCGGCGGTCGCGGACAGCAGCCTGGAAACGGCGGCAGCGGCCAAGGGCAACAGCATGGAAATGGTGGTGGTGTCCAAGGACAACAGCAGGGCACTGGAAAAAACCAGCAGAGTGATGGTCAGAAAGGTGCCAAGAGGGAGCGAAGATGCTTCAAATGTATCCAAGTCGGCCATCTCCGAGCCAATTGCCCGTCATCTGAAGGTGGGAACGCAGATGGGACGCAACAGCGTCGCGTGAACTTCACGAACTTCACGTGCAACGGCGGAAAATGGCGCGAGCAGCAGGACAGCAGCTCGGACGGCGCTGTAGGCGATCGCAGTGAACCAGGAGTGACGGCACGGGCGGTGATCGAGTCGACACCCCCAGCGGTGAACAAGGCCGCGGTAGACCAAGACAGTGCAGTGGCAATCACGGCAGGTTCGTCTTGGTGGTGTTTTGACACAGGGCCAAACAGTCACATTGTCGGCGACAAGAGTTTGTTCGTCCACATGGAAAGTATTGATCCGGAGAGTGTCGGTGCAAGGGTGTGTGGTGTCTCAAGCAACATGCTCGCGAAAGCATCAGGAATCGGTACTGTGAGAATTGTCACTCAAGTGGGTGAAAATGAAGTCGAGCTGTACGTGGACGATGTCCTCTACGTCGAGAATGCCGAACACGGCCTCTTCTCAATGCAGATGGCGATCAAACAAGGCTACGAGATCGATTTTGAACGGGAGTCGTGCACATTCATCGCGCGGATGCACGGACAGGAGGCCATTCGTGCCGTAGTAGAGCAAGGAATATGGGTGTTCAAGGCGGAAGGCGCGGATCATGCAGCACCGCCTGGTCATGGTGGCCGAATCATTGCAAACTACACGGTCACCGATGGGGTTGCAACTTTGGACGATTGGCACAAGCGTCTGCTTCACACCAACCACCAGTATCTCAAGTTGATGGTCGACAGAGCTCTGGTGAAGGGTATGATGCTCAGCCGACGTGAGCAGAGAGCCTGTGACGCGTGCCACACTGGCAAGCAAAAGAGGAAGAAGCGGCAGAAGAAACTCGATCGCGGAGTGACTGCCCCCAATCAACTCATCTACGCAGATCTTTTGTTTCCACCGAAGAACAATGGTACGAATTACTCGGCTGTACTGGTCATCATGGACGCATGGAGTCGATTTGTGACGCTCCATCCACTCAAGGACAAGTCGGCCCCGACGGTCAACAAGCTGATCCAGCATTATGTCGTGTGGGCGGAACGCCAGGAAGGGCGCGGGATCAAGAAGATCGTACAGCGCGAGTTTGACATGGCGGAAAGTGAACGGTTTCTAGTGCAGTTTATCCTCACTGACAAGGGCAGTGAATTTGTGAACAAGGAAATGACAGCTTGGTATACCGCACGCGGGATCGAGCACGTGAAAGTCGGCCCGAAGAGCTCGCATTTGAACCCATGCGAGCGAACCCATCAGACGCTGGTCACGATGATGAAGGCTGCGATGCACTATGCGGGATTCCCTCGATCGTTCTAGATTTACGCGTTGCTGAACGCCGTCTTCGTCAAGAACCACATCTACTGCAAGGCGATCGAAGGCATTCCATACCAGCGAATGTTTGGAGTTGTTCCGGACATTCACCACATTCGACCATTCGGATGTCTTATGTACGTGCAAGTCCCCGTCTCTCCGGAGAAGCTGAAGCATGACCCGAACGCAATGGTTGCTTTTCTTCTCGGGTACAGAGAAGATACTATGGGCTGCTTGGTGTATATTCCCAGCGAGAACCCTGTGAAGTTTGTGGCCGAGGTCCGCGTGAGTGAAGACATCACATACGGAGACAGGCACAAAATCGACTCTGCTGATCGCAACACAGGTGTCTGCTTGTCGAAGGAGCCACCAGAGGACGCCAACGACGATAAGGACACGCATGATGTAGCATTGTCGTTCGGTGAGGACGCGAGCAGGGACGAAAAAAAGGACTCGGCTCACGACGCTCACGACGCTCACGACGAGAACGATGAAGTCAGCGCAACCGCTTCATTCGAGACCAATACTATTGTGATTGAATCATCGGACAACGAAGGGGAACTCAGCAAAGCAGATGATGGAAATGAGCAAGAGACCGATGGTCACGACGGTCATTCGATTGACCATGAAGATGACGCGTCAGTGTCGGCTGATTATGGATCCGATGTGGATTAATCGGAGAATGAAGGTCTGGTCAACCCTTTGAGGCGGTCGGCCGATGGTTCGGCCGAGAGAGGTGAAGTCCCAACTGCAGCAGTCGGTGCAGGACCAGAAGCTGAGGATCAGGAAGGAGAAGCGCAAGTGGCGTCTCATGGTGATCACGCGACGGTGCCATAGCGCTCGGAGTAGACCGTCACCCCACCCCCTGAGGTCGGTCACAAGCGTGTGCACGCGATAACACCGAGTCTGAGATCGAAAAGAACCAACTCGGAATCGACACGAAGATGCGCCGCACCGGTCTTCGCGATTGGTCAAAGATCCGAGCGCCAGCAAGGTATGATGATTTTGTGCGTCTCGCTAATATGGATACACGTATCATTGGAAAGAACGGCAGATCTATCAGTGACAACAACCTTGCGATCCCGAAGAACCGACGCGCAGCAATGCGGTTCAAATATGCTGAGTTCTGGCGACTGGCAGATCAAGAAGAGATGAGAGCGTTGAAAGCCAAAGGTGTGCTTGAAGAAATTGACGCCAACGCGATGCCCGAAGGATCTCAAGCTGTTCGAACGATGTGGGTTTATGCGCTGAAGACGGATGCGCATGGATTCATTATTCGGTTTAAAGCGCGTCTGGTCGCGCTCGGAAATTGGCAGAGACCAGGTATCGATTTCATGGAGACATTTTCTCCGGTGGCCAGAATGTCATCATTCCGTAGTCTGATGGCGATCGCGGCGGTCAAGGGGCTCCGTTTGTATGGTGGCGATATCAACACGGCCTATTTGAACGCGACGTTGGAGATACCCCAGTATGTGCAATTCATCGAAGGGTTTCCGTGAAACGAGCCGGGTCACATGTATGCCGTGCGAAAGGCTCTCTATGGCCTACGGCAGTCGGGCAGGGAGTGGAACTCGGAGATCAACGGATGGCTTTTGCAGAAGGGGTTCGTCAGGTGCGCTACCGAGCCATGTCTGTACTACCTACTTGACGGCGAGAAGACTGTGTACCTGCTGGTCTACGTCGACGATGTCGTGTGTGCTACCAACGATGAAGACTTCAAATGTGAACTGTTCGCGGATTTGGATCGTGAATACGGCTTGAAGGATCAAGGGCTGTTGATGGAATATCTCGGTGTGGAGATCATGCAGTGTGATACTGGAGTGTTTATCAGTCAGCGGAAGTATGCTCGCGATATCCTGGTGAAATACGGATACGACAGTGCCAACAAATGCGGTAACCCAATGGAGACCAACGCCCGACTTGTCTCCGGTGACAAAGATGAGCCAACTGATTCGAGTTTCGACTACCGAGGCGCGCTGGGCATTCTAATGTACCTTTCAACGAGCACAAGGCCGGACCTAGCATACGCACTCGGCCAACTCAGTAGATTCGTCGCCCAACCCACGCAGAAGCACGTTGGAGCTCTGAAGAGGGTCCTCCGATACTTGGCCGGAACGAACGGCCATGGGATCTGGTACAAGAGCGATGATAAGGACGACAAGGACCGTGGTATTGAGCTCGTGGGTTTCTGCGACAGTGATTGGGGCGGTGATTGTGAGTCCATAAAAGTACGAGTGGGTTCGTATTCACGATCGCCGGTGGTGCCATCTCGTGGATGTCGAGACGTCAACCTATCGTCACCCAATCTACTACAGAAGCGGAGTATGTTGCGGCTTGCGAGGCCAGCATGGAAGCTATGGCGCAGGCCAACATTTTGTCGGAGATCGTCCCCGGGACCAATATCCGTCCCGTTATCAAGATCGACAACATCGCAGGGCTTGTCATGGCCACCAACCCGACCTAATCAAGACGTACTCGACACATTGAACTGCGGTGGCACTACGTTTGCGACCAGGTCCAGCGCGGCCTGATCGAGCTCGTGAAGGTCAAGGGCGAGCAGAACCCAGCGGACGCATTTACGAAGCCTTAGGACAAAGCGCGACTCGAGTTGTTGTGCGAGAAGATCAGGGTATCGACAATGGGGTGAAAATGTCGAAGCGTTTGGCTTCGAGGGAGGTGTGTTGGAAAACGGCTGTGTTCGGTATCGGTTTCACGCCTGGTGCATGTAGGCGTTGGGTAGTTTCGCCCTGGAGGGGCGCCCAAGGGCCCCTCATAGTAAAGAGAGGCTAGAGAAAGAGAGAGAGAGATTGGCCTCAATGCATTCAGTTTCTATTCCACCACGTGCCCTCCAGTCCCATTCAAAATCCAACAAACTTGTTTATTTTGCCAGTCAAAATGGCGGCAATTAAAATACAAGCATTGTTCAACCAGCCACCCGACTCCCAGGCTTCCTTAGGTGTAAATGATGACGGCCATGACCAGGATATCTGTTATACCAAGTGCTTGTAATTGATTGCATATTAGGTTAATTGCTTGGTTATAAGAAAACTCTTCTGTTTTGTTATCCATTTAGCCTATTTCACTAGGTTTAGCCAGGCGCGCGACTTTACCAAAAGTGGGCAAGCCTATCAATGTTTAAGAGAGCTTAAGCACTATGATCCAAATACAATCAGTAAATACATAATAATTGTTAACTGTGAAGGCGTAAAGATAAAAGAAACACCAAATGCTTTAAAAATACTGAATGATATTGTTGAGGAGTTTAATTTATTTGATGAAGTAAATGACAGCTTACTAAAAACATATAATTCAAAGCATAGTCATGGTATAATTTCCTAAAAACTCGCTTGGAGCCTCACTTGGTGCTGGTTAGTTTTTCATTTGGTTCTGTTTAGCGCGTCCCGATTATTTGGTATAATTCTAAATAGACAAAATATTATAATTGTTTTAATGTCTATTAATTTATATTATTTTCAATAAATTTAGGAAAAATCTGATGCCCCCCCATTTTGTCTAATGCGCCCCACCAAAGGAGAATTTCGAATATTTTTTGGGAATTGTTATTTCCACACCCCAAAATTGTTATTTCCACACACCCAAGTAAATTATACGTACATCCATTTGGGTGGGTTGATAATGTTATATTTCGTGACCTATGCAGCAGATTTGGCGGTCGAATGACTTGCCTGCGCCGCTCGAGACGGACGCACTGGAACAGCACAACCTAAGCACACGCACGGAACTGGAAGCGTGGGTTGAGGCGCAAAAAGCGCGCATTTTAAAGGAAAAGCACGCTGACCAGCTCCAGACACAGGAGCATGCTCGTGCCACGGAAGAGGCTCAGCGCAAGTGCGAACTACTGCAGAGTGAATACCAGAGGCTGTCGACGGGTGGAGTAATGTACAGCTTATTACATCATCTTTAGGATAACTATAGTAATGCTATAGAGCACTGTTGTTTCAGAAACACACACAAAGGAGAGGGAACTGAACGCGAATCAAGTAGAAATTGAGGTGTTGCAGGCAGAAAAAAGCCGGAGAGAGCCTGTATTAAAAGAATTATTTGAAAAAACGGTGGAGAAAGATGCCAAGCTGAGGCAGTTGCTCGCAGACTCGGAGAGGCAGAGGACGACGCAGGAGAAGCAGCTGGAAGAGCTCACAAGGGGACTTGCACTGTATCACAAGCTGGGCCTCTTTTTCGAGCATTCGGAAGGTCAGTGAATTCGTTTGTTTATTGTACTAAGAGAAATAATGACGTATATGAGGCTGGACGCTTCGATGCATGGCAGATCGGATTGTGGTGCGGTTCACTCAAATTGACGCGCAGAACCCCAGTCGCGAGTTTTATTTCCGCATCACGATTGATTCCATCACTGAAGAATACATTGGTACGTTTGTAACAAATTCTACAATGAATTGTACTAAGTTGCGCCTTGGTTTTAGTCGATAATTGCAATGAACATGTAGCGCCAATGAACGATTAGGTGAAGGATCTAAACGAGACTGGTGACTTAGCCCTGTCCATTCCCTCCATGCGCCGCCAGTTCAAGCAGCTCGTGTGAAGAAATCGACTTGAACTCTTTTATATACGTCTTCTTTTCATAATTTGGTGCTTTCTTGTCATCGCAACTGCTGCTTGATATAACTGCGGATCAGGGGCAGTCCCTTGCTGAGATCTTGATGGTAGCTGCGGTCCGATAAATTCAGTCTTGTCTTGAGCAGCAACATGTGAATGCGAAGACGGTATGGATGGAGTCCACGAGGTCTACCTAATGCTATGGCGTATCAATTCTACTGGCTTAGCGCTCGATCGGGTTCGACGCAGTAGCAACGCTCGTCGCAGCGCCAGTTTGTCAGCAGTGTCCTCTCGTGACTCAAAGTGCGGCGCATACGAGATGTAAAGTCGATTTCCATAGAATGTCTTCTGTACCCCGCGAAATTTAGCATGCGCGCCTTATTCACCGTCTCAAACTGGACCCATACTGTGTCCGTAAACTCATCGTCATCTTTTTCGGCATCTTCCACGAGTAGAGCAGCTTGTCGATCGTCTGAATTGTCGAGCAATCGGTACTCACAGATCTTTCAGCTGGTCAGCGCGCTTTTCCTCTAAAATGCACGCTTTTTGCGCCTCAAACCCACGCTCCAGTTCCGTGCGTGGGCTTAGGTTGTGCTTTTACAGTGCGTCGGTGCAGGCAAGTCATTCGACCGCCAAATCTCCTGCATAGGTCACAAAATGTAGCATTATCAACCCACCCAAATGGATGTACGTATAATATACTTGGGGGTGTGGAAATAACAATTTTGGGGTGTCGAAATAACAATTCCAAAAAATATTCGAAATTCTCATTTGGGGGGGGGGCGCATTAGCCAAAATGGGGGGGGGCACATAGATTTTTCCTAAATTTAAAGGGGAGTGATAGGTGTACCACAACCCCTTGTTACATTTACCTCACTTTTGATACGTGTACCTCAGTCTGTCCATTTCAACTCATCATAAACTATCTTTCTCCATAATTATGTTTTTACAAGATGGAATAATTTAAAACTCGTGAGTGCCTTTTATAAATCGCTCAATACCAATCCGAATCTCGTCTTCGTTATAAAAAGCAAATGAGAAGCGCACCCATTGCAGCAATCTACTACTTGTGCGCATGTCATTATCGCAGCCACTATACAGAGAGCAACCGTGTGGCAGGTGTGAACATTACGCCGTGTCGTTTTGCAGCTTCTTTCAGCAGTAAATCGGCGTGGATGCCGTCTGGAAGACGTAACCATACAAAGTATCCGCCAGGCGGCTCGGTAAACGTCCTGTTCGAACAATATTTGTGCAGAGCAGCGCGCATGGCAGCCTTGCGAGCTCGAAACACACTCTTCAAGTGGTCAATGCGAGGTATCAATAGGTTTTGCTTCAGCACAGTTTCGACAAAAGTCATCCGATATGAAGTAGAAATGAGCAAAAGGCCGCATGTTTGGGCTTACTGCTATGAAGGAGTGCTGCAGTGACAGGATTTTGACCACCACCACCACGAAAAACACCAATTGTTGACAGATCTTCGATCGTTTTCTCACTGCTCTGAGCCCATCCTGCACATTCCATGACCGTGAGCAGTTGTCATGTGGAAAAAGGAGTCACGATTCAATGAATATTATTACCCAGACGAAGTCCTGGAGCAAGGATTTTAAAAAGCTTCCAAGTGACACTACCAACACGGAGTCATAATACGAGTCAAGAGGCGGCAGGCACTACCGTTCATGTGAAGCAAATTATTCGGCTCATCGGAAATGATGTGGAACCTGTAACAGGGTTACATTCGAGCCACATTTAGTAGGTGGTGTACGTGAGTACACTACGGTTGGGGTCAGTATTGACCGGTTTGAAAGTTTTTGAACCATTGGTTATTTTAACCAATCAGGGCCGGGGCCCCTGGGGGGCTGGCGTGTCATCCATCCACGTGTCAGTACACAGGTGGTGTACACTACATTTTAGCTAGGTACGAATTTGGTAAGTTCTACTTAGTATTACATATAGTTTACATTAGTTAAATTTAGGCTAATATATTAAATATACATTCAGTTTACATTTCACTCTATCTTACAGACGCACGACCTCGACCGGTCGTGCGTGTAGTGAGTGCTGTAGAGTAAAGGGAGCCCTCCTTTTAGCTACACCCTTAGTAAGGGAGCCTTGCCGTTAAGGCAATAGCAAAGGCTACAGTAAACCAACCCGGGAATCTTGGCCCCGAGTAGGAGAGTCCTCTCCTAGTAAGCCCTTTACAAGGGCGTATCGTCTGAGTAGCGGCGAACGCCGCTTTAAGGAAAAGTCTTCCTCTGTGCGCTAGCCGCACCGTGAGTATACGCACCGGCTACATCTGGTAGCACTTGTAGTCAATCCAACACCTGTGTTGGTATACTAAGACATCCTCTGCAAGGGATGAATCAGGACGATTGGGATAGGTTGACCCTCGTCCAGCAGGAAGCCTTTAACAGGATGTTATCCTTATTGGGTGACGAGGGTATGCAACTCCTAGTGGAGAAGGGCCTCGAGGCCGTAAAGGCAAGGTTAAATGCCCTCATCGCCCATGAGGCGAGTTTAGGTGGAAGTCGTTCCACGGGGTTGCGTCCCCCATTATCGTTTTAGATAAAGGAGTTCACCGGAGAGAATGGTTACAACCTATACGTGTGGTTGCGAGAGGTCACAACTGCCTTTGCCACAGCGAATGTGATCGCTGATCACTTGCAAGTGGGACTTGCATTGACCCATCTTACGGGCAAAGCCCGTACATGGGCGTTTACGTGTCCGGATTCGGTCACGAGCACTGGGAAGTCCTTAAGCAAAAACTTATGGACATGTTCGCCACGCCTGATCTGGTTTTCCAGAATCAGTTGGCGTTTTTGAGGTGCCGTCAGGGCACTAGGGACTTGGAAACGTATGTCCAAGAACTGAAGACCCTGTTGGCAGGGGTGTACGCGAAATCGTATTCGGACGATGTGTCCATCCCCGTCTTCATGGGAGGCCTGAAAGAAGGACCAGCACGTTCGCAACTGTTCCGATGCCGACCCCAATCCTTGGAAGAGGCGTTTAAGATGGCGTTTAACGCCGAGAGGAATTTCCGTTCCTCTAAGGTGGGTCCCGAACCCATGGACCTTAGTCAGGTCGAAGCGGAGGAGAAACCTCCCGCTAAGAGTCACACTGACTCTTTTTCGCAGAGCTTCGAGGCGGAGCTCTTAGCTATGTTGCAGCGGCGCGGGCCTCTAAGGTGCTTCCTATGCGGAAGCGTGGATCATCTGCGGAATAGATGTCCATAAAATCCCCAGAGAGATAGTCGCTACAAGTGGCCAAGGGTGGGGAAAAAGCCTTTGCCCAAGCCGTCGGGAAACGACGGCTCCCAGTAGGTGCGTGGCGCCCTACTGGGGGATCCCTCAGTGCTGTTAATCCCCAGGGTAGGGGACGATAGCACAAAGCCCCGAGGGAAACGGTGCTTTCTAGCACCGAGTTGATGTACCAGCCAGGTTTGCTGGTAGTCCTTGCGGACGTGAAAGGCTTTGATAAGCCTTGGAGAGTCTTGATAGACTCTGGAGCGTCTGACAATTATGTCAGACGGGCTTCTGTAGCGAAGAGTCGGCTGTATGCCAAGGCCCTAGAGCTAAGTTCTCGTGACGTTGTCACGGTCCGTCTTGCGACGGGCGTACAGGTTTCTGTACCCAAGGTCTCGATTGACCTTAAGCTGAAGTTTGCAGACTTCGACAGCTTAGAACGTTGCCTAGTCCTGGATTTGGACTCGAGGTATGACCTCATTCTGGGCATGAAGTGGCTGGAACGCCACGAGCCATGAATATACTGGAAGTGTGGTGAAGTGTACCACAAATTTGGTCACTTTTGGTCAAGGCAGTTGGTCGAGTTTCCGATTGGTATAAACAAGGTTTTTTTTAGCCTATCAGATTCAAGGAGTATCAAGAACGCCGGTCTTGGGTGAGTCACCTGACATTGGGTATTTTACATAATTTTGTGTGGGTACATTAGGGACCATAGGGAGGTAGTATTATTGGTTAGTTGTGGTTTTTCCAAGTAAGAGTCTTTTGGTTACGAATTTTTACAGGTAAAGGTTTTTGGTCTAGGAATAAGTGGCAAAAACCTCTTCTGGTCTTGGTCTACACCGCATCAAGGGGTCGCCGTTCTTCTTTTCACGTACACTAGTCGCCTCCGCCC
>CM047592.1:9034285-9046191 GCA_026184515.1 Peronosclerospora sorghi
TAATACCTTAAAAAGCCCCACAAACCTGGGGCGCAGTTTATTGCGCAACACATTTGAAACTGCATGTGTAGGAAGATTTTTAGAGTTTAATAAAACACTTTCTCCTACTTTGTACACCTTTTCGTTACGCCGCCCCTTGCGGTCAGCTTGCTCCTTCTGCTTGTCTTGGCTTTCCGCCATGGCATCGCAGACGTGTCGTAAGACACTAAGCCGCGTCGATAAAAACTTATCGATGTGCTTTCGCACAGATACAGGGTTGACATCGGGGAAAATCCCCCTCAATCCCTGTGCCATACAAACGTGGCGTCAACGGAGCCCTCGGATTCACCAATCCGTTCACGTAAAACGGGGTAAACCCCGTAGATGCATGTACCGAATTGTTGATAGCAAATTAAACCATCGGAACCATCTCACTCCAACTCTTTGGAGAATCCGGACATAAACTCCGGATAATATCCTCCACAACGCGATTGACGCGTTCCGTCTGACCGTCCGTCTGCGGATGATCCGCAGTGGACATGATGAGCTTGGTGCCTAGCACCTTAAACAACGCTCCCCAGAATTGTCCCGTAAAACGGGGATCCCGATCCGACACAACGGAATCGGGTAGACCATGCTGTCGAAATACACGGTCTAGGAACACTTTCGCTGTTCCTTGTCCATCTATGGACTCTGGGACCGCCTCCAGATGAGCCATCTTGCTCAATCGGTCTACAGAGACCAATATGCCGGTGTTCCCGGCCTTATCCTTTGGAAAACCGAAGCTAAAGCCATGATAATGGATTTCCAGCACTCCGTTGGAACCGATAAGCTCGCCAAAGGCGCAGCTGAACTTGCAGAGGGTTTGACCCTCTGACACGTATCACAGGTTCGTATATACGCACCGACCCATTTATACATGGTGGTCCACCAATACAAAGCGCTTAAAGCGCTGTAGGTCTTATCCCGACCTAAATGACCCCCGGTAGGGGCGTCATGTGCCTCAAAGAGGACTCTATACTTCAATTCCTCATCATGAGGAACTGCCACCCGCGGAGTGTCCTCCGCGCTCGTGCTATAAAATAGCAGACCGTCACAGTACCTGTAACGGTGTAAACGAGCTTTAGCTCGACTTGACAGGGCTGGCTCAGACGAGCCCAGACCCTTTTCACCTAACTCGCTGATTAGCGCCGTACACTGTGGGTCTTTCTCATACGCCTGGCGTATGAGATCCACCACAGAAGTGGTGACGAATGTCGCGTGGGCGAGCTCGTAATCTGGAAGACGCGACAACGTGTCTGCAAGCACGTTCTTCTTGCCAGGTTTATACTTAACCTCAAAGTTGTACTCCGCAAAGAAGGAGAGCCAACGGGTCATCCGTTGCGAGAGATGAGGCGACTTTGTCGCTGTCCGTAAGGACGCGTGGTCAGTATAAACCACGAACGGCTTTGAGCCGAGTAGTTGAACCCTAAATTTGACAAGAGCATACATCAATGCAAGTAGCTCCTTGTCATGAACGGGATAATTCCGTTCCGCAGCTTTAAGCTGCCTCGACTCAAACGCAATCACGCGTTCCCTTCCTGCATCGTCTGCTTGTAACAAAGAACATCCGATTGCGAAATCGGAGGCGTCGCAGACTACACTAAATGGTTTCCCATGATCTGGGAGAGGAAGAACGGGAGCTTTTAACAAGCTCCCCTTAACCGCTTCAAAAGCGTTTTGGTGTTTGGTTTCCCAAGACCAACCAACATCCTTCTTAAGAAGGTCGGTCAATGGCTTCGCCATTTCAGCATAGTTCTCGCTGTACTTGTGTAGATAGTTGGCTAATCCAATCCACTTCCGCAAATCTCTAAGATTTACAGGCGAAGGCCACTCCACAATGGCTTTCACCTTCGCGGGATCCGCCCGCACTCCATCCTTACCGATGAAGCATCCGAGGAAAGGAATTTACTCAGCACCAAAGATACACTTGGATGCGTTTGCATATAACTTATGCTCTCGCATACATTCGAGCACAGCTCGAAGGTGTATCAGATGCGTCTTAACATCAGACGAGTCGCCTTCCGCACGACTATGGACGAATATATCGTCGAAGTACGTCTGAGCGTACTTCCTATGAGGGCGGAAGAGTTGAGTCACCAAGCGATTGAAAGTCGCTGATGCATTTGAAAGACCTTGTGGCATAACAAGCCACTCCCACAGCATGCCACTAGGCGTGCTAACCGCTGTCAGCGGAATATCGGATGCTCGCATGAGCACCTGATAATACCCGTCCACCATATCTAAGGCACTGTACACAGTACAGCCCGCCATATTGTTCTGGAGGACATCCTTCCGAGGAATCGGAGTATGCATGGGCACAGTTGCTGCATTTAGCTTGTTGTACGCATGTACAATGCGCCAGTTTCCGTTTGGTTTGCGAACACAAAAGGTGGGAGATGAGTGAGGAGACTTGCTCTCCCGTACCATCCCTGCCACTTCTTTCCCCTTGAAGAATGCGTCGATGACGTAGCATTGCTCCTTGGGGAGAGGCCACTGCCTCGTGACGCAGTATTTGGTTCCAGGAACCAAATCAATTTCATGTCGGACTCCCCGATCCGGTGGTAACCCCATCGGCGGGTTGTCACTAATGACATCTCCAAATTCCTTCAGTAAGGAATGGTAAGGGTCCTCAGGATCCGCAAGAATCTTGATGCCGCTTCTGGCATTCAATGCCTCTTTGGTTTGCACCAAAACTGACTCGTCCATCGTGGATGAGGAGTTCGACTCCTCTTCCGGACGCAACACGACGACCTCGTCGATTTCACCTGCTTTCAAAGCAGTCTCAAACTCTTTGAAGGACATCTCCTCCAACGACAACAGTTCGCCAACCCCAGGCAACCGTTCCAGGCTTACGCCTTCTGTGACAATACCTGTCACACTATTCAGCATCCGATAGGGCTGCTGACTACTGGCCTCGCGACTCATCCCGAGACCCAGATGGGGGGAGTCAATTGCCCCATCTATTGGAGGCGCCACGCGCCTATCCACAGAGGTCTCTACCTCTACCACCGGTGACTCGCCGGTCTCACCTATAACGGCGTAGTCGGAATCATTTCCGACGTGCGAAAGCGACAAACTTCGGGTCTCTTCGCTTGGAAGCGCCTCGCGCTTAACCTCAGAGGAATCCACCTCTATCACTGGCGACTCACCAGTCTCGCCTTTATCGGCGCGGGGATTAACCGCCGAATCCCCCTCGCTAAGGAACTCTTCCTTAACGCCATTGGGAATGATCATTTCAGACATCCCAATCTCTGGCATCTCTCGCCAGAATCGCTTTTGCGATCGAGCAAAGGTGGGTTCATGACTCGCCAATGCTTCACCCGACCGCGGGTGCGTTGAGCCAATGGACATAGACTTCCAGTATATCCATGGCTCGTGGCGTTCCAGCCACTTCATGCCCAGAATGAGGTCATACCTCGAGTCCAAATCCAGGACTAGGCAACGTTCTAAGCTTTCGAAGTCTGCAAACTTCAGCTTAAGGTCAATCGAGACCTTGGGTACAGAAACCTGTACGCCCGTCGCAAGACGGACCGTGACAACGTCACGAGAACGTGCCTCTAGGGCCTTGGCATACAGCCGACTCTTCTCAACAGAAGCCCGTCTGACATAATTGTCAGACGCTCCAGAGTCTATCAAGACTCTCCAAGTCTTATCAAAGCCTTCACGTCCGCTAGGACAACCAGCAAATCTGGCTGGTACACTAACTCGGTGCTAGAAAGCACCGTTTCCCTCGGGGCTTTGTGCTGTCGTCCCCTACCCTGGGCATTAACAGCACTGAGGGGTCCCCCAGTAGAGCGCCCCGCACTTACTGGGAGCCGTCGTTTCCTGACGGCTTGGACAAGGGCTTTTTCCCCACCCTTGGTCCCTTGTAGCGAGTGTCTCGCTGGGGATTTTTCGGACATCTGTTCTTCAGATGATCCGTGCTTCCACACAGGAAGCATCTCAGCGGCCCATGCCGCTGCAACATAGCTAAGAGCTCTGCCTCGAAGCTCTGTGAAAAAGAGTCAGTGTGACTCTTAGCGGGAGGTTTCTCCTGCTCCTACCTGACTCAGGTCCATGGGTTCGGGACCCACCTTAGAGGAACGGAAATTCCTCTCAGCGTTAAACGCCATCTTGAACGCCTCCTCCAGGGATTCGGGTCAGCATCGGAACAATTCCGAACGTTGTGGCCCTTCTCTCAGGCATCCCATGAAGACGGGGATGGACACATCGTCCGAATACTCTTTCGCGTACATCCCTGACAACAGGGTCTTAAGCTCCTGAATATAAATCTCCAGGTCCTTAGTGCCTTGACGGCACCTCGGGAACGCCAGCTTATTCTGGAAAACCAGATCAGGCGTTGCGTACATGTCCATGAGCTTCTGCTTAAGGACCTTCCATTTTGGGAACACGTCCGTGACTGACTCCGAACACGTAAACGCCCTTGTACGGGCTTTGCCCGTAAGATGGGTCAATGCAAGTCCCACTTGCAAGTGATCAGCGGTCATATTCGCTGTGTCGAAGGCCGTTTCGACCTCTCGCAACCACACGTAAATGTTGTCACCCTTCTCTCCGGTGAACTCCTTTATCTTAAACAATAATGGAGGGCGCGCCCCCGTGGAATGGCCTCCACTGCAAGTCGCCTCATGAGCGATTAGGGCATTTACCCTTGCCTTTACGGCCTCAAGGCCCTGCTCCACTAGGGGCTTCATGCCTTCTTCCCCCGTTAAGGGTAACAGCCTTTTAAAGGCTGCCTGCTGGACGAGGGTCAAACTATCCCAATCGTCCCGATTCATCCTTTTCAGAGGATGCCTAGTGTACCAACACAGGTGTTGGATTGGCTACAAGTGCTACCAGATGTATCCGGTGCGTATACGCACGGTGAGGCTAGCGCACAGAGGAAGACTATTCCTTAAAGCGTTGGCTACCGCTACTTAGCCGATACGCCCTTGTAAAGGGCTTAGTAGGAGAGTTCTCCTACTCGGGGACAAGATTCCCGGGTTGGTTTACGACTTAGCCTTAACGGCTGTATTCCCTTTATGGGATGTAAGTAAACGGAGGACTCCCTCTTACCTACGATACTCACTGCGCGCGAGACCGGTCGAGGTTGCTCGTCCGCAAAATAGAGTGAAATGTAAACTGAATATATTTAATATGTAATTAGCCTAAATTAATTTAAACTAATATAAACTATATGTAATACTAAGTAGAATATTCCTAATTCGTACCTAGATAAAATGTAGTGTACACACCTGTGTACTGACACGTGGATGGCTGACACACCACCACACCAAGGGCCCCTGCCCTGATTGGTTAAAATAACCAAAGGTTCAAAACCTTTCAAACCGGTCAATACTGACCTCAACCGTCGTGTACTCATGTACACCAACATTATATGTAACTCGAATGTAACCCCGTGACAAATTATATATTAAATATACATTCAGTTTACATTTCACTCTATCTTACAGACGCACGACCTCGACCGGTCGTGCGTGTAGTGAGTGCCGTAGCGTAAAGGGACCCCTCCCTTTAGCTACACCCTTATTAAGGGAGACTTGCCGTTAAGGCACTAGCAAAGGCTACAGTAAACCAACCCGGGAATCTTGGCCCCGAGTAGGAGAGTCCTCTCCTACTAAGCCTTTGCAAGGGCGTACCGGCTGAGTAGCGGCGAACGCCGCTTTAAGGAAAAGTCTTCCTCTGTGCGCTAGCCGCACCGTGCGTATACGCACCGGCTACAGAACCCATAATTCTTTGCAAGACGACATGGCGTTTGCAGCGGCTACTAGACAGAACCGCTCCTTTAGGATTATGAAAGAATGGGATCGTGTGCAGAAACGCCGGGAAATCGCCCCTCATGAGCCTCTCTTCCAACGAGTCAAGCTACTATATGCAAAACACGCCCCGTTAATCAACCACCACCACTGTGACTTGGTGCCACAAAAAGTAGACTACAAACATCAATCGCATTCTTTCCCGCATAAATTCTCTCCAAGTCAAGGACAAGCTCTCAAAAAATATCATGGGCCAAGAAGTACGTCGGTTCTTCCACAAACACAAGCTTCTTGGTCTTGGAAAATGTCATGGCAGCATGGGAGATGGCTTGTGAGTTACCTGCAGTCACCTTGAACGTGTCTGGGTGCATTTCATTAATTGAACAAGTGTCTAAAACTCATTAACATGATTAGACTGTTGTCACCGTTCGAACGACCACAATGTATTGTTGTTTACCTGCCACTAATTTTGCAATTTCTTGTCGAAAAACAATGAAACCTTTCGCAGCTCCGTACTGTAACATGACCGGAACTTGATTTTCGCTAAATCGAGCCATTGCCGCGCTGCGGAACATGTTTAGAGGTAGTAGAGATGCAGGAGGTTGGCCGAGGCCGAAATAGATTATACTGCTGTTCGTATGCGTTTGTGCGTAAGCCAACGATTGCACAGTCTTTATCGGAGACATAGTGGTGTTGGAAGAAAAATTACACGAGATCCCAGTCGCTTGCAAGGAAGGGGTAAGCGCTCATTATGCCGAACGTCCAAGCTTAGAAGTGCCATGCGATAATTAATGCGGAGTGATAGGTGTACCAGGAACTGGCGTTGTGGGTACGCCATGCTTGATATGTTTTCAGGTTCTTACTATAATGTTACGTGGCGCTCATTTTTCTAAAAGTGAGGTACACGTATCAAAAGTGAGATACATGTAACAAGGGGATGAGGTACACCTATCACTCCCCAATTTAAATCCTTTTTATTTTTTTCAGTTTTAATTGATGATATAATAGGACAATTTTTAATAATAATTTTGAAATGATTATCCCCGAATTTTTAACAACTATTTTATTAATTGTATTATTATTTGGAGTTTTCTTAACTCCAATATAGGTTAGTAACCACGTTCAACGTGCTCCTTACTCTAATACCCGCCGAACATCGTCAAGCCGCTGTCATAAGCAAAAGTTACACCACTGACTCGTTCATGCCACACATGTGGAACTATTCCAACGCGCTTTGAGCAGTAGAATGATCCATTTTCAATACGAGAACTTTTTCGATCACATAGGTAAACGTTCGAGTGTGGTGGAGGGAGGAGACATGATGATTTTTGCCTGGCATAACGGCGTGTAGCTTGAGCCTGCCCGGCAGTAGGTGAGGTAGGCAGAAGAAATAGGAGTCTTCATGCCACGGCAGGATATGCAGGGAGGCGCCGATAACCGCAAGTTTGGGCCACTCAAGCTAGCGAGGTCTTGAAGAATTGCCGTTGGGAAAATTGCCTCGTGACGCTGCAGGAGATGCGTAACTTAGTGTTTGAATAGTCTATGTTCGGGTTGGCATTTATACTGTGCGTACTGTTTAAAGGTGCCCACCGCCCATTCTTGCGTAGATAGCTGAAAACGTTGCCGTAGATGCAAAGTAATAGCTCCAATATACTGAAATCGTCCTAAGTCAATATTACAGACAAAAATCTGTTGACCGTGAAAATGACACCCGTAGACAGCTCGCAGTAAGTACAAGAAAGGAACCAAACCAGGGACTTTATCAATGAAATGTGTCTTGACAAGGGAGTAGCTAACCGAACATGAAATGTGCATCAGATGTTGAAGTTATGGTAAACTTCCATCTGTTGTGTGCTCTACACTACTTATTAAGCCCAAAAACATATGTACTCAGAATCGCGTACCAATACATAGAGCTTTTTACGATTAAGTAGGATATGAATATTGCTACTACTAATAAAGTATCAGTCATACCCGGCTTTAATAAAAACCATACTTTTTTTCAAAGTACAAATTTGCAAGGACAATGCTTTATGAAAAAGAAGACACATAAAAAAACAACTGTAACGTACCTGCTAACAATATTAAGCAGGAGATGTTCGCGTTAAAGATACTGCAGTAAGTAGCAGCGGAGAAGAATATTATCTATTTCGTTGAGACCAATGCTAATGTTGGACCAGTGGGAAAGGGATATGGTGCGATGAATCTCAACACTGGAACATTAGTCAAGTCATCACGTTTGTTTCACGTTATGGTTGCATTTGTCGCATTAGACTTTTCGAAACCAAATTAAGTTGAGTCGTCCCCAGGATTGAACCCAGGACCTCCCGATCCCGAAGTGATTGTTGAGTGTGTTTGTCTGAATCACTCATTTCGTCCACGTGTACTTGATTACGCACGTTCCTATTATCTTGAAAGTACTAGCACGCAATATTCCACAACCAAACGATAGCGACAGGAAGTAATGTAACACCACTAATAAAGCACAAACACAATTTATTATCCACTTTAATCTGTTACGAGACTTGAAACGAGGCAATGACGTTATCAAATATCCAGGAGAATGAGAAACAATTCCAGCTGCAAGTGCAGCGTACTCCAGCTCCACTAATCCACGTGAAAGAGAAAAATCAAATTCAGAAGTTATTTATTATTGTTAAGGTTAAACTTAAATAATATGCATATACACAAGTTCCTGTACTTAACCTAAAGTTATGTACAGTACATCACCTTTTCATCGTAAAGTCGTCCAAAACAGCAATATCGCGACGCGAGGCGCCGCAGGAATTGCGCGCGCTTCTAACACTTTTTCTCGACTTTTCCGTGAAAAAAACAGTCCATCGTGATCGCAATTAACACCAGTCCATCCTGCATGCGCCTCAGCTTCTCCGGACCCAAACCTTTGGTGAAAACGTCAGCCAAGTTTGTGTCCGTATATTCGTAAACTGCTTCAATCAAACCATCCTTTGCCTTATAGATCAAAAACTTCACTCTTATATCCATATGCTTAGTCCTCGAGCTTTTTCCATCTCCACCCAACATCTTTATGGCAGTCTGATTATCGCAACGTAAAGTCATCGGAAGTTTCACATCCAGTCCAACTTCAGTTGCCATTTCCTTGAACCCAATTAGTTCACATACCGTCACCGACGCCGCGTAAATCTATTCCTCCATAGTTGAGAGTGACACGCACGATTGTCGTTTTCACACCCAGTGCACAAAACTTCCTTTAACAGTTATCAACAATGATTACACCGCCGCTCGTGGACTTTCGGTCGTCCTTTGACCCGGCAAAATCTGCGTCGGAATATCCCGAAATTTCCATTTGATTAATTCCTTCAACCTTCGCCTTAGATTCCACCTCCATTCTTAACTTCATTTCCGCTGTACCGGGGTTACATTCATTTATGTGGTGTACGTGAGTACACTACAGTTGGTGTCAGTATTGACCGGTCCGAAAGGTTTGGACCTATTGGTTATTTTAACCAATCAGGGCAGGAGCCCTTGGTGGAGGCGCGGCAGCCAGCCACGTGTTAGTACACAGGTGGTGTACACTACATTTTGGCTAGGTACGAATTTAGTAAGTTCTACTTAGTATTACATATAGTTTACATTAGTTTAAATTAATTTAGGCTAATTACATATTAAATATACATTCAGTTTACATTTCAGTCAAAAGACTTCAGGACGCACGACATAGACCGGTAGCGCGCGCTGTGAGTGTAGTAGCGTAAGGGAATTCTTCCCTTAGCTACCCCCTTATTAAGGTAGCCTTGTGTTAAGGCGTTAGCTTGTGCTAACTGGTAAACCAAAGTGGAATCTTGGCCCCGAGTAAGAGAGTTCTCTCTTACTAAGACCTTTTATAAGTGCGTATCGGCTAAGTAGCGGCGAACGCTGCTTAAAGGAAAGTCTTCCTCTGTGCGCTAGCCGCACTTTGCGTGTACGCACCGGCTACATCTTGTAGAACTTGTAGTCAATTCAACACCTGTGTTGGTAGGCTACGGCATCCTCTGCAAGGGATGAATCAGGACGATTGGGAAAGGTTAACCCTCGTCCAGCAGGAAGCCTTTAACAGCCTGTTATCGTTACTGGGTGACGAAGGCATGCAGCTCCTAGTGGAGCAGGGCCTTGAGGCCGTGAAGGCAAGGGTCAATGCCCTCATCGCCCATGAGGCGAGTTTAGGTGGAGGTCGTTCCACGGGGGTGCGTCCCCCATTGTCCTTTAAGATAAAGGAATTCACCGGTGAAAAGGGTGATAACCTTTATGTGTGGTTACGAGAGGTCGAAACGGCCTTCGCAACAGTGAATGTGATCGCTCATCACTTGCAAGTGGGACTTGCACTGACTCATCTTACGGGTAAAGCCCGTGCATGGGCTTTTACATGCTCGGATTCCGTCATGGACGTATTCCCGACCTGATAAGTCCTTAATCAAAAGCTTATGGACATGTATGCAACACCTGATCTGGTTTTCCAGAATCAGCTGGCGTTTCTGAGGTGCCGTCAGGGCACTAAGGACTTGGGAACATATATCCAAGAACTTAAGACCCTGTTGGTAGGGATGCACGCGAAAGCGTACTCGGACGATGTGTCCAATTCCGTGTTTATGGGAGGCCTGAGAGAAGGGCCAGCACGTTCGGAGCTATTCCGAAGCGACTACAATCTCTGGGGGAGGCGTTTAAGATGGCGTTAAACGCCGAGAGGAACTTTCGTTCCTCTAAGGTGGGTCCCGAACCCATGGACCTGAGTCAGGTCGAAGCGGAAGAGAAAGATTCCGTTAAGAGTCACGCTGACTCTACTTCACTGGGTTCTGAAGCGGAGCGCTTTGCAATGTTGAAGCGGCATGGTCCGCTGAGATGCTTCCTGTGTGGAAGTGCGGATCATCTGCGGAACAGATGTCCGCGGAACCCCCAGCGAGATATTTGCTTTAAGGGGCCGAGGGTAGGTAAGAAGCCCTCGCCCAAGCCGTCGGGAAACGACGGCTCCCAGTAGGTGCGGGGCGCCCTACTGGGGGATCCCTCAGTGCTGTTAATCCCCAAGGTAGGGGACGACAGCACAAAGCCCCGAGGTAAACGGTACTTTCTAGCATCGAGTTAGTGTACCAGCCAGGTTTGCTGGTTGTCCTTGCGGACGTGAAAGGCTTTAATAATACTTGGAGAGTCTCTATAGACTCTGGAGCGTCTGACGATTGTGGCGAAGCGGACCCAAGAATTTTGGTCGTTTCCGGTCAGCAGCACACCGATCGGCTTATCGGCGATCGGATTGGTGGAAATCCAGGAGGCTTTTAAGCCTATCATGTGCAAGAGGTGTCAAGAACACGGATTTTGGTAAGTCACATGAGATTGCGTGTACCTACATATTTTCATGTCTGTACATATTGGGGAACATAGGGGGTAGGGAGTTTAGTGTTGATTTTGGCCCTAGGTGTTGTCTTTGGTTTCGCCTGCTAAGAACGTTTTTTGGCTTTACGTCTTAATTGTTGTGCCTTTAACTCAACCGTAGTTCGTTTCGTCCTGTACATCAGTCGCCTCTGCACGCCGCAGAGTGTTTGGGGCGGAGGGTCGAGTAATCCCCTCCAGCTCACTATACCCGGCCGGGACGCGTTACAGACGCACTTGGCCCGCCGGAAGTCCCTCGACGGGAGTACATTCTGGTCGGCTTCCCAAGTTCAAGTTACGCACGTTTGGAACGTGTTATTAAGTATTTTGGATTGTTACGTGGAGATATCGTTCGTGGAGTGTATCACGTTCTCATTTGGATCTCCCTATTGGATTACTGGAGTTTTATTCTCATATTGGTTGGTCTCTACGATCGATTGAGCGATCTGCTCTTTGGAGTATACTCACTCCAAGTATAACTGGTCTACCCGTACCCAGGGTGAAGAGTTCCGCCCAGGGTACACCACCCAGCGCGGTCCCCCACATTTAGACAACAAGTCAATTCCCAGCACCGATCCACCGAGTGTGTTACCAGCCCATTCCATCGGGTACACAAGGTGAGATGAAGAACAAATCGTACCAGGCGTCCTGTGTTGATGACCGGTCGTCTGGCAGCAGCGGACGATCGGATCGTGGGCGAAGGTTCAAGGGGTACCCCCCCGTAAGTTGGACGGCCTGGCACGATGGTGGTCAGGT